>PVJI01006032.1:0-90542 GCA_004026765.1 Micronycteris hirsuta | reverse complement strand
GCCGTTGCAGGAAGCTAGCGCGGCAGGAGTGGGGCGATGCTGTGGACCCTAGGCCGGGAGGAGGGGATGTCCCGTGGTGCGAAGCAAGGGAGGCAGGAGTGGAGTGCCCGGGTCGGCATACTATAGTGCTAGAGAGGAGGGTACAGGCGATGCAGGCACGTTAGGAGAAGAAGGCCTGCGCCGCCGGTACGTGCCTCCATCACGTGACTGGCGTGTCCCCCGTTAACGTTAACATAGGAAACTTCCACTGCAGGGTCACCTGTCAGTGTGGCCCTGCAACTGTTGCAAAACTACAACTTCCATCATGCTTGGGGAGGTTGGGATGATGGGCGCTGCAGTTTGGCAACAGCTGCAGAGCCACACAAGTTGTGCAACATTGCTGTCCCCATACAAGAGTGTTGCACAGCCTGTGGCCCTCCAGCAGCAGATCCCCCACAACAGTGTCAGCAGCAGGTCCCCCCATAACAAGGTCAGCAGCAGGTCCCCCATAACAGTGTCAGCAGCAGGTCCCCCATAACAGGGTCAGCAGCAGATCCCCCATAACAGTGTCAGCAGCAGATCTCCCATAACAGTGTCAGCAGCAGGTCCGCCCATAACAGTGTTTCATCCACTGATGTGCTTAGCTGCAGCGCCCCCATAACTATGAAGGACAGTGCTGGTAGTGCTGTCATTACTGTATTACTGGATCGACTGCAAAAAATGGACAAAATGAAACAATGTTTTCGTGGGCATGCTGCAAAATGGTCACAGGTAGAAGTGGATATAAAAGAGTGGATCACGTGTCACAGGAACAATGGCTTTTTGGTATCTACAGAAATTATCATATATGAAGCCAAACATCTTGCTGCAGAGAAAGGCATTGAGGACTTCACTGGATCACCATCATGGTGCCACAGATTTATGTAAAGATGAGGCCTTGATATGTGCACCAAAACTACCGGTAGGATTGAACAAAAATGCCTGTAGAATATGAATTCAAGATTGTGTCTTTTCACAAATTTGTACTGGATGAAAGAAAGAAAAATGGATTTGAAATAAGCCAGATTGGGGACATGGATGAAGTCCCGTTAACCTTTGATGTTCCATCAGACAAGACCGTTGATGTGAAAGGTGCCAAAACCATAACCATGAAAACCTCAGGGCATGACAAAACCCGTTACACGGTTGTGCTGTCCTGCTGTGCAGATGGCACCCAACTGCCACCAATGCTGATTTTAAAGAGAAAAAACGTGCCAAAAAAGGCAATCCCAAGAAGAGTTATTGTTCATGTTTGTGACAAAGGACGGATGGAGGGAAATGGCATGAAGATATGGATAGAAAAAGTGTGGTCTAAACTTCCTGGAGGGCTTCTGAAAAAACCTGCTCTATCAGTGCTTGACCAGTTTAGGGCACATGTCACTGAAACCACAAAAAAGAGACTTAAAGAAGGGAAAACCCATCTAGCCGTAATTCCTGGAGGGCTTAGCAGCCATTGCAACCTTTGGACGTTTCCATCAACAAGCCATTTAAAGTTTTCATGAGAGAAGAGTGGAACAAGTGATGGCTGCTGGCAATCATGATCTGACACCAACTGGACGAATGAAGAGGCCCACTGTCACCCAAGTGTGTGAGTGGGTGGAACCCTCCTGGCAGTCAGTTAAGGATGAAGCCGTTGTGAGGTCCTTCAAAAAATGTGGCATCAGCAATGCCTTAGATGGCTCTGAAGATGACATCCTCTATGAACAGAGTGAAGACAGTGATACTAGTGATTCTGAGGAACCGAGCTTCATAAATGTGGACGGCAGTGACGAGGAGTTCTTGGGGTTCCCTGATGATTAGAGTTTCTGTACTTAAAGCTTAAAGTCAGTAACAATGGTTGTTAATGCTGCTGTTGAGTTCTGTTTCCATCTACACAGGTGAAATATTATGTTATTTATGTTATTAAATATTTTACCACATTTTTTGCTTCAAAAATTTTTCCCTATTTTTCCCTCCTCTAAAACCTAGGTGCATCTTATGGTCTGGTGTATCTTATAGTCTGAAAAATATGGTATTTATTTATTTATTTAAATTTGTTTAAGAGAGAGGGTAAAGGAGGGAGAAAGAGAGGGAGAGAAACATCAATGCATGGTTACCTCTTGCACGCCCTCCACCAAGGTGCCCGGCCTACAGTCCAGGCATGTGCCCTGAATGGGAATCGAACCAGCAACCCTTTGGTTTGCAGGCTGGCACTTAATCCACTGAGCTACACCATCCAGGGCCAGTACCTGAAAATTTAATCTAATTAAAATTCTCCTTGTTAAACAAGTCATCAGAGAAGCAAATGTAGTATTAAATTGTATTATTTATTATTACAAATGTAACTATTGAATGTTTCATATGCAAACATATATACATACCAATATATACTAAATACGTAAAGGGGAAAATTTTGCATATGTGATAATTGTATGAATCTCCAAAGTTTATTTCACAGGTTAAATGTAAAAGTAGTCTATAATAGGAGAATTGTTTTGCCATTCACAGGTGAGGAAATCACTTATGTGCTTTGATAGTCAACTATATAGTACCAGCTCACTTAAAACAACGTGAATAAACATGGTCAGTTAGAGTGTACACTGTGTTTACAGAGAACGTATTGACTATATGATGAGAAGTGGCCGGAAGTCCCCAATTTCACAGCCTACTGGCTTACGCTGAATCACAAGGACACACTGCTTGCCAAAATGAACTGCTAGATACAATTACCAAAGTCTTTGTAATCATGGACCATGTGTACTAAAGAATACATTTTACATCTTGCAGAACAAAATTGGGGAAAGGCTACCACTAAAAACTTGATGAAATAATGGGAGAAGTTAAGAGTTTCACAGCATCAATGGCTATTAAATGTCCTATTTGGGCCTTTGGAATGAGAACAAAGATTAGAAGGTATAGCACTTGGCTAGTCAAAAAAGTGAGAATACCGGTGTTTTTTTGGATCACGGTTGATATTAGGCTGGGAATGGCTCAAATCTCATGTAGAGGTAGAAGAACATATTTTTATTTAAACAGTTTACTAGGATTTATAAGGAAAAATTTTAATTAACTAGGAAAGTACAAAGGAGACAACACCCTTGAATAGAACATTCTTTTTCTTCTATGGAGAAAGCAAGAGTGATGATATTGGAATAACAAAATAATGTGTCACTTTAAAATGTTAAGTAAGGAATAAAAACAGTATTTTTGCCTCTATTTCTCCCATTTTTATATAAATGCACACTTAAACATACACACATATAACTTCAAGTTCACTTTGCCTATATTACCTTCACTGCAGGGTGACAGATATTTCAGAGAAGGAAAAATAATTTTAAATATATCATTGAGATAGTGTTGAATGAACTCAAAGACTAGACTAGGATAATTGAAGTTTGCACTATTTTAAAAGAAATAACCACCTCTTATGATAGAATATGATATATAAGCAGAGTGTGAGATCACAACAAGAAGAGTGGAAATGTATCAGAAAGAGAATGCAAGTTGTAGAAATGAACACTAGTTTTTAAAATGGAGGGAGACATAGTTTATGGGATTCAGATTCAGGTCACAATAGAAAACTAAGGCCAAGAGGAGTATTGCTGGTGGTAAACTTTCTGGATGTCAATAAAAGCTGGTAAGTGCTTGACTTTCATTGCCTTGAGGCTAAGTATACTGTGAGTAAACGAACCTATTTTTCAACTCATATTCTTAAGAAACTGACAGTGAAAAGAAATAAAACCTATTTCTGAGTTTGTTACAAACTGGAAGGACAAGCGGAGCATGGACAGATGTGCACCTTGATCGCTGCTCCTGGAAGTGTGGTCCATGAACTACCGCCAGGAGACGAGGAAAGGTATTGTAAGCTAGAGTTTAAAAACCTTCACACCACAGTTCAGCCTGTGATCTCCTAGCATCCAACCATTGTTCTAATGATTCATTTTCTATGTGTTTAACAACATCCGTGATATGTTAGAAAAAGGTAATAATGAAGCTTCTTTCATTACAAATGTATTCAGAATGAGAATCACTGCCCTAGAAAATGAGGGTTTCCCGTACAAGTATGTTGCGCACATGAGAATAATGCTTACAAAATTCTAAGCGACATGAAGGCAAATTTGTTTCTGTTAGAGAAAGAGGAAAAACAAGGGAAATTTGGCTTCCTCTTTAAGTAGGAGCTAAAGGATTCTACTGAAGAAAGAATGGAGAATTTCTAACTAACATTTTCTTACCTCTGTCAAAGATCTCAATCCTCAAACTAAACTCTGTGGAGCTAATATTGCTATAAGAAATTTCAATTTCCCCAAATTTAGGCAACGGTAAAGAAAGCCCTTAGTAGTATAAATCCACTGAATTCTCTAGCCTCTGTGAATTGCATCCCAGGGCACTGAAAAGATGATCACCATACTAATTTGAGGGATTTTGGAGAATTGTCATTCCAGTTTTATAAAATGGAGGACAATAAGTCCAGCCGAATGGAGTGAGATGTTTTATGAACTATAGGGAAAGGCAATGCTTACTATGTCCCAGTAGGATGCACTAAGAAGAAGTGATTTTAGAATATCATCTTTCTTTCAATGTGTTTAGACACTTGGAGCACAAAAAGGGAGAGTGCACAGAGCAGTGCGCACCTTGGTCTCGCTTGTGTCGTGACAGATTGAACTCTCCTGTTGTGAGTCTGCTTTGCCTCCTTTTCTAATTCATGTACTTTGAGGGAGCTGACCCCATACTCCAGATCTGAGTATTGACATTTTATCCAAATGAATAAGAGTGATACATAGAATTCTTTTGAAAAGGGGAGACCTACTTCTACTGGGGTTGCCAAGTAGAAGTAAGCTGTGAGCGTAAGCTGTTTGTTTTTCTACCACTTCTCAGGGAAGAACAAAATCGATATGAGAAAAGCATATTTGAAAAAGGAAGATGATTTTGGTAACATCATTAGCTCATGGGACATTTGTTTAACTACTGGACTTTTAAAATATTACCCAGGTAAATCTGATTTCTGGCTTAAGACACTGATTCTATCATTAAAACTGAAACAACCCTGATTTGATACCTGGTGCATCTGAACATCAGAACCTCGTTGTTTTTACTTGGGGACAAGATAAATAAATATGGGATGAATGTAAAGACAATTAAGTAAGTTGTAAATCGATATAGTAGCCATAATTAAGCTTTGTAATTATTGTTAAGTAACAGAGTTCTCAATTAAATGCAATATTTAATTTCACTTTGTCTTTATCTTTGTCACAGTAAGTGTGTTTCCAAATGACTTAGAAGAAGTTATGGAAGATAGGGGAGTATTTGGAATAGTAAACCTGAAAGACTCTCTCATTTCAAAAGCTTAGAACTATTTGCTAAAATAATATTATCGTGAGTTTAAAACAGTTGTAAGATAGTAAAGGGAATCCTCAAAGATCAAAACAAGGTAGCAGCAAGAAAGCTGATCAAAAATCTCTTCGCGGGAACTACAGCTGCCTGTGAATGTTTAACAATCTCAGTGCCCTAAAACGTTTTAACGAGCATCTTGGGGACGAGAGGCAATGTGCCGGGCCCCACAAGGTAAACAAGCTGGTTCCATTAAATTCAAGACCCTTGCAGGACTACACCCCCAGTGAAAAAGTAAATGTACTCAGAAGCAACATCCATCTACTAGCAATTAGAAACAGATGGGAAGCCTGCCAGACCCCCATCTAGCCTCTGGATTTAAAAAATAAGAAAGGCTCTCTGAAAATTCATAATTATATTCCTATCTTTCATCTAATTTGGAGTTTAAATGTATTCTTCCTGTTTCATCCAGAAAATTCGAAGTCAAGAAATTAACCAGAAGTTGTACTCATTGTTAGCACCAAGTTGTGGATAATGTGGGTCTGGATGAAAAATAGAATGGAATTCTCTGGAACACCTCACCTTCCACGTAGACCTTGAAGAATTCTGATGAAACACACGCTTAATCCAAAACTGCAACACACGTGAGGAAATACAAACCCATGGGAGTACGAGCTGACTGCAACAAAAACAGGACCAGGTCCTCCAGGACTTCAGGTTTTGAAACTATCTGACATGGACATCACATTTATTTGTGGTACAGGTTGTCCCCACTATGTGATAGTAACACACTCTTAGGAGAACACTCATAAGCCCAAATGGCATAAAGAGAAGAGTATCCCAGTTTCTGAAAGTTAGAGTTATATTACTTCACTTTTTTTAAAATTACTTTATTGTTGTTCAATTACAGTTGTCTGCATCTTCTCCCCTCCATATTACTTCACTTTTATGAAAAACCTACATTAGTACTGTTTTCATTAACTGAAAGAAATCTGAACAAAATTATTAATTTTATAAAAAACTCTTGTTATTGTACTGATGTAGATAAAAGCGAAGTAGCATTAGGTAAAATTTCAGAAAGCAGAGAATACTTGTGTTTAGGGAAGTACAAAAAGTTTTTTAAAAAATTAAAGAAGGAAAAGTTGCTCTTTAAAAAGTCAAAAGTAAATATGGAGAAAAAATGTAAACTATAATCATTAAAATGTCAATGGAGAGTTAAACACTAAAATAAATAAAAGTGGAAAGACAGGCCATTCATTAGATTTAAGGGAATGATTCAGAATGTAGCAAAGACTATGAAGATAATAAAATATGAATAGTTAAGAAAAAAATGGAAGAAAAGGTTTCACATATAGTTCATTAGAATTCCACAAAAATACTAGTGAAAAACAAAAAAAACTAAACATTAGAAAAATTCTAGAGTCAATGAAAGTTGTGAATCTTCAGATTTTAGGAAATAAAACAAATCTCAAGAATGAAAAGTAAAAACAAATCTATACCTACAAACATCAAACTGCAGAACAACTTTGTAGACAGAGAGAAAAAATAGATTATCTACCAACAATGAAAATTATACTGACTAATTACTTTTCAACATGAATAAAGTCAGGTGTCCACTAAAAATTTCATGTTTGGTTAAGTGATCATTCAAGAATGAGGGATAACTAAAGAAGCTATCAGATAATCTAAAACTGAGAGTTGAACATCCCTAAACTCTGAAGAAGATGTTTGCTAATGATTGCTCCTCAAAAACAAGAGAAAAATATCTCATATGAGAGTTCTGAGATTCAGTAATGCTGACCACAGACAGTAAAAAAAAGTGTGGGAAAATAAATACTAACAGTGTCTATGAAACAAATATAAGAATTTCTAATCACGAGAGGTTAAGATCCCATGAGAACAACACCATGACGGTATTTGAAGTGAAAAAGTACTGTTTGCAGACGAGAATCATGTCAGACCAAAAAACTGCATCACAGTCAATTGATTGGAGGAACCTGATGCTGTTAGCCAAGGAAAGACACACAGCTTCTTCTACCTTAATTAATTGTGAATGTTGTCATGTACTGGACAATTTATATTTTATTCCAAATACTACTAGGTAATAGATCAAGCAACAATAAAGTACAGATTTCACAAAAATGTTTTGTTCTATCAAGGCTATTCTAAAAGAGAATGGACTTCCTCTTAAATGATTTTCTAGTCTCTACAGGAATAATGCATACATTGAATGGCAGTTTATATGTGTTCTTATAGAAAGTATTTAGGTATAATATGGATAAATCAAGTACATTATACTATTTCTTCTGAACAATACTATCTGGGACAATAACTCTAATATATTATTTCTTATTGATTTATTATAAAGAAGTATATCAATGAACCTACAAAAGATAAGACAATTTTTATCATAGGGTGATCTTTGAATGATCAGAATAATAGTTTTCAAATTCTACTTTATACCAAGATGGAATAGCAGAAACTATATATATCCTCCAATCTGAAGCCATTAAAACATCATACTAAGTGTATGAAAAGATTATTTTCAACACTTGGTATCAGGCAAACAAATACATTAATTCCTGAGTGGTGGGAAAATACAAAATGTTCTCTATATTTGTCCCAGTTTACAGCTGGGGAGAATTTGCGAGCATAGGAAGGAGAACCCGAGCAGACCCAGCAGTATTTCTAAGTTGAGGAGATGGAGCTGGGAGTTCGGGGGAGAGGGGGGGAGGTGGTGGCCACCAGTCACAGGAAAGGGTTCTGGAGAAAGAGAGCTGAACACAGAAGTTGGGAGATCTGGAGTATTCAGCTGAGTAGGGGTCACCGCATATGTATGAGCAAATTCCCACCAGTGGACAGAGTTATCAAAAAGAGTTAGAGGAAAAAATCCTTGAGGATCACAAAAGGTTAGGAATAGTTGTTGACCCAGCCAGCCTAAATGGAGAACTTCATAATTCAAGAGCTATTTGGTAGAGTACTCAAGAGTTTCACTTCACTAGAGCAATAATTAGCCCTAGACTAAACACTGCCCTGGTCTTACCTAACAAAGCTTAAAAGCTAGACCAGATAGGATCAAATGACTTAAACACCCCTCAGAAATCATGGGTGGAGGTAGATGAGAGTATAGGGGTGATGAATGGTAATGGAAAAATGCAATAAAAATAATGTAAGAAAAGAATATTTATAGGAATATAAATTACCTAGCACCTACAAAGGTAAACTCTCAATATCTGGCATACAATAAAAAATTGCCAGGCATGCTTATACAACCCATAAGGTGTAAAACAAACAAACAAAAAATCAACCAGTAACACCAACCCAGAAATAATATTGATGGTAGACTCAGTAGATGATGACATTAAAGCAGTTATAATAACTGTGTCCCATATGTTCACAGTCAGGGGGGATTGACTACATTGAGTATAAACATAAAATATATAAAATAAGTAGATCAAATTGAACTTGTAAAGGTGAAAACAAAATGTATGAGTTAGGAATAATAGCCAAAAAGCCATTTTAGAGTAAAAAGATGAATGCTTTTGAAGACATAACAATAAAAAATATTAGAAAATGAAGCACAGAGTGGGGGTGTTGCCACCCTTCAAGGCCAGGCAGGTCCATGGTATTTGCACAGACAGAAAAATATTCACGGAGCCGTTGGGATGTCTGGCATGCCTTTATTCATGGCTGGGCGAGCCACGCATGCTGCCAGCTGCGTGTCTATCTGCATGTCTCATGTCACAGCCCCTGCTCCCCAGCGTGGCACCCATCGTGGCACCTGTCCCTTTGCATGCCTCTCCCATCATCACCCCCAGCAGGGAGCCCCTACCTGTTTAAGAACTAGAGGGTAACAAAGCTGGCTAGAGGCCAGAAATTATGGAACATAACAATTCTGCACATGTGAGCCCACTTCATGTTCTGGGAACAATTTATCGGACCCAGTCTCAGGGCTATGAGAACACTGGTTATCAGGCCCCTCCAAGGCTATGGGAACACGGCTTCCCTTAGGCACCCAGACACCCGGGTGAGGAAGCCAGACTGCCTCCACTTACCCTACAGGGGAAACAATTAAAAATGGTAACTAACAGAGCATTAGTGAATTACGGAGGTACTTCAAATTGGCTGATATGCATAACTGTAGTCTCTCAAAAAAAATATGTCTGGGGTGGGGCAAAATACATATTTAAAGGAAAAATGACCATGCTTTTCCAAATTTGATGAAAACTATAAATACACAGAAGCAAGGATTTCAAAGAACCCCAAGCATATATTAGGCATGACAGTCTGATAAATGTGCTTATTTGTAACAGTATACCCCAGGTTCCAACTCTAGTGTTACAAGAAGCATTAGAAAGATGGAAAGCTCAATCTTCAGTTTTTTAAATCCATGTAGATAGTGATAACAGTAATAAAAATTTAATAATTAAAATTAATTGAATGCATATAACATGTAAATATCTTTTATTTCTTCAGGCCAGGCCCCCACACTGGCACGTCATCACCCCCACTGCACTCCATTGTTAAAGGCATCACAGCACTCACCCAGGTTCAGGGAGAGGCACGGACCTCCCCCTCCTGGTGGTTGGGCTGTTAAAGAATACTCATGGTCATTCTTAATGCGTCCTTCTGTTCATACCACCTTGCAGTATTTACATATCAGCTATTGAAATTTTGGTAATACTAAATTCAGGAATGGTGTCCATAGTCAGCCATCAGAAAAAATAATTCTCCTTTTATATAGAAAAGTCCAACCATTATTAATGGCCACTAAAAAACATGAGGATCATTAGCTTTGATTTTACATTGCCTAAAGAATGTTAATTCACTAGGTTTTGAAACCAGTATAGGGAAGGGAACAAAAAACTTTATAGAACTGAAATTTATAGTATTTTCCTTTTTCTTTTTCAGCTTAAATCACAATATGTTTTCAATCGATGGTTAAAATCCTTCAGGATTTAATTTGGAACTATAATTGAAAATACCAAATATTTCTCTTTGTTGATTAGGTAAATACAACGCATTTAATTTTGTTTGGACTGTAATCAACCTTGTTCATTTTGACTTTTAAAATTTGTGATAATTTGTTCAGGGAAGACTAACATTTATCTTTTTACCATTGATAAAATATGTTTCCTCAATAAAGTAAAATTGGACTGTGCAGTATGTCTATAAAATGCTTAGAAAAGTATTATTTTTTCAATGACTCACTGACTGTAGAAGTAACTATTTGCAATGAGACAATTGGGAGTTTAACATAAACAGACCTTTTTACTGAGAAGGTCTTTAACTGCTGGATTCATTCTAATTGCGTGTATTTGAAAATTTAAAACTAAGAGGTTAAAAATAATTTTGACTTACTATAAATTCAGCAAAGTTTTTTTCAATTAGACAAACTACTTTTAAAACAAAAAAATCCCCAAAAAACAATAAATAAGTAAACAGCTTAGAGTTAGACAACTAAGCCTAGCTTGAATTCTTGTCTCCCAATTTATCAGCTGTTTTATCATACCTTCAGTTTTCTCTTTGTCTGTAAACTGGGAGCTGCACTGCCTGCCCTGATTTTTCTTTGAAGATTAAATTGCATAGCATATACATAAACTAATGACATTCAGCACACAGTAGGACAATATGTATTGTAAAGATAAGAGAAAGAAAAACTAACTTGAATCTTAGTAAATTTTTCCAACCTCTCAAGGAATCAGTAGAAAAGATACTGAAACAAAGGTCTCCAGTCTCTTTTTAATTCTTATGATAACTATATTCAACTGTACATGTGTGTTTTAGTTACCAAAATTCATTGTGTAAAACTCAGTTATAAAATATGGTCATTATTTTTAGTTTAGTAAATGACTTCAACTATGAAGAAGCAGTAACTTACAAAATGTTTTATAGAAACTTAATCTGCATTTTTCTGATTTCCTTAAAGACCTAATTCAAAATTTCACTCTATGGGAATTTTGGCATCACTAAAGCACAGGTTGGAAATAGGAGAAGAGCTGTAACAGTTGAATGACAACCTTAATAATAAAGAAGAGTTTTTAAATGTTCTTGTCAGGTCTGCAGACACAGCTACTAACAGAGAGCAATGAGTGGTATGTATGGTCCAGATAAAGGAGGTCAGAGGACATGGAAGGGAATTTCCCAAACATAAACGTCAGTCCTCTGAAGTAGCTCCTTCAATAGTTCATGACACAGACTTCCTAGAAAGGACCAACTCAAAGCCAATCTACCGAATAGCAGATAAAATAAATTTGAAAGCACATTTCTTTACTAACATATTAAAATATATCCTCTACCTCTCCACACGTAAGTGAAATACTCACATGAGGTTAGGTAAACATGGAAGGAGGAGTGTTGCCTTAAAGTCTATGTTTCTACAGAATACTTTTGGTAGGTAATAAGAAAATAATGCCACAAAAATATATGTGGTAATAGAAGTATGCATCTAGGAGCTTGAATGAAAAGGAGTATGACCTTCTTGTCCCATCTTGGTGTTCAACATAAATTAGAAAAATAAAACACAGTATTTCAATAATGTTATTTTTTTCCAGTTAAGAAATGGAAAAATAGACCACCAGAAAATGAAAGTTGAAAGACTTCTCAGAGTCTAATCAACCAACTTCCATCTTTTATAGATTAGAGACTGAGATGGAGAACTAACTGAACTGCTCAGTGTCGAAGAAGGTATTGGAGTTGGAATCAGAACTAAAACTAGACTCTGGACTTGCAGGGCCCAGTGTTTTCTCTGAGCTGCACTGATGTGTTTTTATTTTGTCTGTCCCCTGGAGTCGGGGAAATGGGTGTCTACAGCCAACGAAAGTGAGTGTAGAAACCACTCAGGGCACACATGAACTTCTGCACTTGCTCAAGCAGCTATCATCGGCATGCTGATAAGTGAGGCCAGCACTCTGTAAATGCCAGTAGCGCTTCCCATGCAAAGATTCAGAAGCAAGCCCAGTGGACAGCCTTCCTTTTCAAGATTGAAAAGTATTTTGCTCCTGTAACACAAGCTTATCTTATGAGAAGTTTCAGTCCGTGTTAATAGGGATCAGAGCAATAAAGCAGAGCTGGTTGTAAGATTTGCATGTGCTCCTCAGACCATGATGTTTCACTTGTAAAAGTGAAATGTTTCGCTTGTAAAAATGAGGTGTGCTCTGCAAATGAAAACCAGACATTCCACTGGGGTGATAAAAATGTCAAACTTAGAGCTGCTGGGTTGAAAGATGAAAAGGAAGACAAATCAATGAGTTTCAACAGGAAAAAATTTAAAGAAGAAAATACGAAAATGTTTAAATCTCCAATTTCTAAACAATCACAAATTCTCTATATTATAATCTAAAAATATTTCATATGCATGGTTTCTTTCATACACAATGACTTAGAAAAACTTTCAGAAATAAAGTAGAGAGCAGGACCTCTCTTGAAAATTGAACCACAACATTTATTATAAGTCAAGAAGATATGTTTTTTTTAAGATAACTTTTTTAAAAGATTTTATTTATTTATTTTTAGAGACAGGGGTAGGGAGGAAGAGAGGGAGAGAAACTTCAACATATGAGAGAAATATCGATTGGTTGCCTCTCACATGTGCCCTGACCAGAATCAAACCGGCGACCTTTCACTTTGTGGGGCAATGCCCAACCGACTAAGCCATGGCACCAGGGCTAGATTACTTTTAGGAATGATATCATTCATTTAAAATTTACTAATTATTTAGAGATTACATCCTAAGAGTGACAGTCAATTTCTTAACGTGGAAGACATATTATTCTCTTATGTTAAAATACATGATATTTTAAAATGCATGATGTATTTTATGCATTATCATGCATTTTATATTATCATGCATTTTAAAATTTTGTTGATTGATCAAAAGAAGCTTATTAGGCAATTTTTATTCATCAGGCATTAGGTTAAGCTCCCATAATACAGCAGAGATCAAGTTGTGGTGCTTGCCCTCCCAAAGATTACAGAAAGATGAGAGGAGAGACATAATAATCACAAACAGGTAAGTAGTACAAACACAAAGATTACTAGATATAAGAGATTATTACTTTTATCACTACAGATTATAATGCAATTCAAGAATTAGTCAGGTAAAGAAGGAGAAAGCAGCATGTGTGATGACTCAGTTTCACAAGAACTCAGCATAAGTAAGGCTTTAAAAGAAGGGCGTGGTAGCTGAAGCTCGGAGAGTTAGAGAGACAGTGGGAAAATATTACTCTAGGGAGGAAGGCAAAGGTCAGATCATGAAGGATCTGGTGAATCTAGTTGAAGAATTTATGTTAGAATAGTGTACATTCTAAACATTTACAATTAACTATAACATAAAATACTTAAAATTTCTTAAATGTTAGAATAACTTAATAAATTATTTTAAAAAGTCTCCCTTCATGGGTTGTGAAAGGAAGCAGTAAGGGATGGCAAGAGTGAAAGCAAGGAGCCCAGTTGTACTGTAATTTTGACCTGAAAAAGATGGTGGCAAAATAGATCAAGAAGAGAGTGACACTTTGTGACACTTTGGAGGGTTGAACTCACTTGTGACACTTTGGAGGGTTGAACTGACCGAGTTTAGTGATGGGACCAAGGGACATTTTGGAAATGACTGCTAAGCTTTAGACTTCGAGAAAAGCATGGTTGAAGGAATCATTTTCTGAGAAGTAAAAGAAATTAAGGATAGAAAATATTTGGGGGGAAATTAAGAGTTCAGTTCGGATATGTTAAATTGAAGTTAACTTTAAATAATTCAAGTGCAAAAGTAGTTGGATATACAAATCTGACTCAGAAAAGGTGTTTGGATGAAATCTGCAGATCTAGAAATCATCAGCCTATAGATGTACTTAAAATCATTAGAACAGGGGGGTCAACTAGGAGAGAGTGAAAAAGGAAGTAAGAGGCTAGTTAGTGAGATCAGCTATATATAAGATTGATGCCTAGTTTTAGCAAATGTTACTAAGGGTATTCAATCTCCTTCCAAATCTGTGTAGCTAGAATTCTGCAGACTGATGGCTATTACAATAATTTGGGGATTAATTAAAGTAGAGTCAGTGTGAATGACAAAGAAAAGTTTGTTCTACTACTTTGAATACTATCAAAGAAAAAAAGCTTTTGATAAAATGCATCCAGTAATCTCAGTGAAACAAGCAGAGAAATGGAGTTTTGTTTTATTGAGAATATAACAGCTCCCCTAACTTGACCAAATCATTGTTGACCCTGTAGTGAGAAAACATTTGAGAAAAACAATTACATTAACATCTGTAGTTCTATTGTATTTGGCCGTTTCAGAATCTCTCGTCTGTCACCTCTCCCCACCATATAAAATGCCAATACAAACCAGGCTAAAAACTCACAATGTTAATGGTAGTCCCTATAAAAGATTCATTCAGTCAACTGCAGAACTAGTTGAGGTGCAACTTGTTGTATATAATGGTGAGAGAATGGGAATATTGAACACTTGCTATCAGTTCATGGGTCTTTAGATTTTAGAAAAGAAAATATCACAAGAAAAAAATCATATGGCTCCTCACTGGTATTAATTCTTTATTTATTCGATGTTTTTACTCATTATAAGTTTTACCAAAGTTATAAACTAGAATTTTGCCCTGGTTGGTGTGGCTCGGTGGAATGAGTGCAGGCCTGTGAACCAAAGGGTCGCTAGTTCGATTCCCAGTCAGGGCACATGCCTGGATTGCTGGCCAGGTCCCCAGTAGGGGGCATGTGAGAGGCAACCACATATTGATTTTTCTCTCCCTTTCTTTCTCCTTCCCTTTCCCTCTAAAAATAAATAAATAAATGAAATCTTTAAAAAAACCTAGAATTTTGAAAATTCATTCCACCAAGTCACAGAATAAACATATCTGTTTTCACATATGTTATCATGAAGATTTATCAAGAAATATCTTTAAAAACTCAAGAAAAATTAGTGGAAAATAAACGTATTTTGAAAACCTAATTAGTACTAAGCATAGGACAATTGTTTCCTATTCTTCATATTTATTATCATAAAATATCTAAAACAGAGCCATGTACCTTTAACTCATTACACCAAATTAATAACAGATCCCATCTTTCAATTTTCTTCTTTATCCACCTCTCCTTATGGCTTAAATAAAATTATGTATATTGCTTTCTACTCAGAGAAAGAGTACAGACTGGGGTGTAGCTGTGTGTGTGTGTGTGTGTGCACATGCAAAGGTGACTATTGACTGAGATACAAGTGGCCAACTCAGAAAGAACAGGAGGCCTAGGCGGTCAGCCATCTGTGGTATGTATTGTCTCATTCAGATGAGCTGATCCTCTACTGGTTTCTAGAACTGTAAAAGTTCAAACATGAGGAGGTCAGCTGATAGGAGCCTGGTGAAGGCTGGTAGTCCACGTAGGGTTATATCCTAAGAAAACAAGCTAAAGAGGGAGAAAGATCCATAAAAATACATACAGAGATGAGGAGAGCATGTGGCCTCAAGGGAGAACAAGTTGCCTTGCCTGCTGACTCGTTTTCAGGTGGCCATTTACTGGGTTCTGTTTATAACTAACACTTAGAGCGTTCACGATGTTTCCCGTATCTGTTTACTGACCAACAGGATCCAGTTCCACCCTGACTTTCACTTGAGCTAGTTTGAGTTTAGTTTTTCAAATGAAACAAGAAATGATCTTAACTGAATATTCCCAAATGTGTGTGCCTGGGTAGAGGTTGGGCCAACAAAGTACGACCATAAGCCTTATGCACAATATTGAAGAATTGAAGCCAGAATACATAAACACTGTAACATCTAGAAAAAAGAATATTACAAACTCATTTTTACATACATGCATTAGCTTGACATAAAGGCCAAAGATGTAAAATCACATATTTATTTTGATATCAAATATATAAAAGTGGTTTTGTTTGGTTGATGGGATTAGAGGTTATTATTTTATTTCACTGGCTTTTGTTCATTTTTAAAATATCCATACAAAGCATGCACTACTTTTATAATCAAAATAATAAACTAAGTAAAGATATAAACTTATTATAAATCAAAACAAAGAACAGAATATAGTAGATTATGATTGTACCCTATGACTTAAAAAATAGGTAAACAGCTAGAAGGACGTATCCTGATGTGACTTCAGTAAATTTTTATGATAACAGAGGAAGATTAGGGATTTTTTTGGTGTTTTCACTTTCTTGCATAGCTTTTCTCCTAATATTTAAGTTAACAGGTAGTGTTATCTGCCATGATCTGGCACATGTTCAGCAGACATCTGACATTCTGCCCTGAGCAGGTTGCTTGCTAGGGGTACGACAACATGGTGATTGTAGTAATTTATGTTGACTAAATGAAATTATTATGTTCAAGAATCTGTCTCAAAATAAAGTTTCTAAAAGACAACACAGCAAAAGCTTTTAAATGGATGAATTGTGATCCTAGATATGCCTTAAAGCAAATTCGGTGCTGCTGAATATTAAACTCCTCAAAGTAGTGGATTGACATGAAATACTGGCAGCATCAAACTATATTATATAAATAATATTCATGTAATGTAATTTTTAAAGAGAGATAGGATTTTGTCTTTATGATAGAGACATATATAATGATAGCTGATGTCTGGAAGGTATTAGACTGTGGTTATAATAATCACTATAATTGTAGCAGTTCATGCTAGCTCAACTGAACATCTATTCTTCATTTGCCCCTAAACTAATTTGTTCTACATATGAATATATAACACTCATCAATTTAAAGTGCCATCCCTTGGCTATGTGGGTCATTAAAGAAAATACATAATGCATGAGTTCAGCAATCCGAAGTTAGAGGGGGAAGTCTTTTTAGCCAAGTGTGAAATCATTGCCACCAGGCTGACTTCTGAATTTTAATCCAAATTAAGCCATGATCACAAATGCCTATCAATCAATTTCAGCATTACTCCCTGGTTTTATTTTGAACAGAACTGTTACCCTTAGACTCCAATATTCTAAAACAATTGACATCAGGAAATTACATAGATAACTCTGTGAAGCTACAGACATTTTCCATAGGGCATTGCTTTTCCAAAAGACAAACAAAGCAAACCCTAAAAATGTGCTGAAGTCATTGGAACTAGTTCATTTAAGGAACACGACTCAATACAGGGATGACAGGACGAGTGATAAGTTTGCTGTGGTAGTAAATAAAACACAATGAGGTTAGTGGGACTAAATATTTTCCATTTTATGTTCATACTGTTGAGGGCTCTATAGTATATGGAATATAAAGAAATCAGATTTAAAGAAGGATTAAAACATACTTGGTGATCATGCTAATACTAAGACATTATTTTTGACTATTTAACCCTTTCCATTTTTATAAATATTATTTTATAATTCACTTCCTCCAATCTAGTTTCACTTGCAGAGTTTTAAATAGGATTTGAGCATTCTAATAAATTAAGTGTTCTCAGAAACAAAGTCTGTCTGTCCCTGATCACTCCATTCAGCCTTGAATAGTATGGTTAACAGATTTTTCAGGGAGGCAGATCACTCATTACCTTTATCCAAGTACCCTCTTCCTCTGAACATCTAAAAGTAGATAGATTCAAAACTTAGGAAACTTGGAAAATTGCTTTCAGGAATATGGCTTTCAGTGAAACACAACAGGTTAATTTTTCCAAGTCTTCTTCACACTGTGATACATTGATATAAATACTGGCTTTCTTGACAGTTCAGCAATTTTTGCTTAGGTAGTGCTCTTAAACAAATATAAAATCCTAGAATGGAGGTCTGTTTTCTTTTAAATTGATGTATTTCTGGGTGATAAACAGAAATACATTGCTTTTTTTCCTCCAGAAGATTCTTTGCAGTTCAAGCGAAGAGGAAAAAATAGCTATAGGATATAAAGAGGGGAAGCGCTTCATAATTCACTGGGGGTTACAGTTGCAACAGAGTCTTGTGATTTACATTTCTTTACAGGATGTGTTTGTGTGTGTTTCTAAACATCAGCACAAAGATACGGGAGATAGTATCATTTCCTCTTTGTGGTAATTGGATGTTATTTCTCTTTATTGCAATTTCTCACGGTATAGACTAAATGTTTATTTTAAATCAATATGAAAATGCTGAGCTATTTATTAACATATTAAGAGAATACATAAAATAGTTTTCAGTTTTTTTGTCTGTTCTTAGTTGTAAAAATTTTACATTCTTTTGGTCTTCCAGTAGAATACTAAGTCCAAAGCAAGAGTACTACTAAACTTCATATATTTTACACACTATAAATTTTTTATTTGTATTCTATGTTTAGAAGTCCTGAGAAAAGTTGAAAAACAACTTGGTGTTGAGAGTTGTTACAACCATATAAACCACTTTAAAGCCTTTGCATGATGATTCTCAATGGAGATCTTGGCATTTATATGTAGCTTAAAATATGTGCTTAACATCCTTATAAATAAAGTACTAAGCTAGTAAAAATGTCTGAAAATATTGCTGATGACACTGACAATATAATAAGCTTAACACTAAATGTTCATTTAAATGTGTGTGTGTTTTATAAAGCATATAAAGATATGGGGGTGTCACATTTTTTAAATGTAATAGAGATATTTAGGTAAATTATGTAAGTTAATAAAAGAATCAAAAGTTGTATGTGTTTTCTTGGGTGGGAAAGAGGCATATGTTTGACCTGCCATAAATTTATGTTGAATGGAAATCAAATAAAACCCAACAGCTTTCACTATTTTACTTCCAGAAGTAAAACAAAATAAAAACTAAACTGACAACATGGTACGTATTCACATAAAAATAAAAATTTATTTTAATTCTGTTTATTTATTTTACTAATCTCAACGTTTTTTTTTCCCCCTAAATGGCTTAAAGTTCTTTTTTTTTTAACCTTTAGCCTGTGAATGCATTATTGAGTTTACATCGTAAATATCATTTTAACCTTAAACAAAACACAGGAACATATATGAGTTCAAAACCAGAAATCTGTTGAGTTCTGCAAGATAATAACAGAAAGCTTTCCTTAGCTTTGTTGCTTTACACAGCCCTTGTCCTTGCTTTTATTCATTCACTCATGTGACTCCTACTTTTCCGCCAGGCTCTGTTGGGGATGCCAGGGATACAGCAGTGATGAAAGGTAGACAAAATCCACATTATTCACAGATCTTACATTTTAGTGGCTTGATAATTAAGGAAACTGTCTGCTGTTAGACTGTGATAATAAATAATTAAGCAAGGAAGGTGGGTAGGAAGTGTTTGAGGAGACAGTGCTTGTACATTTGCGTATGGTGGTTAGTTAGGACTTCACCATCGACATTTGAGAAGAGGTCTGAGGGAACTGAGAGAGAGAACCATGCACAAGGAAGGGTGAAGAGTAGTCCAGGCAGGGATATTCCCCGAGAGGGGAGTGTGTCTGACACGTTTAAAGACAGCAAACAGGCCAGTGTAGAGGGTGTGAGGGAAAGAACAGTAAGAGCTGAGGTTAGAAAGGTATGGAGACCACTCTGAGCATTTTAGCTTTTACCCATGAGATCTGAAGCCATTGGTGTGTTCTAAACAGTGCAACACATTGTGAGTTCGTTTCTAAGGGATTATCTTGGCTGTTGTTTTGCAGAAGGAGAGAGCAATAGTGGAAACAGGAGAATAGTTGGGGGAGGAGAAGGGGGAAATTAAGTGGTTATGGAGGGAGATGATGAAGTATAGGTTAGTTCCCTTCAATGATTCAAAAATGGGAAATAAAAGAAAATTTATACAATTTTATAACAAATATGATTGTTGTAAATTTTTATTTTTGCTTTAATAATTTTTATATTGTTGAAGAAATGCATATTTTAGAAAATAAGTTATACCTTTTACATAGACAAAGTTGAAGAGATTCAGACGAAAAAATATTCTTATACACTGACTATACAGAATGGTATTTCCTTTCTGCACAACAACTTGATAATATGTAGCAAGAACCTTAAAAATATTTATGCTCATCTTAATTATTCTACTTCTAGGAATCTATCATTAGGAAATAATAGATGTTAACGATTTACATACAAATATGTCAATTGTTGTGTTGTTGGTAATAGTACAAAATTGGAAGAGAACTATATGTAATTTAGCATAGTTTGTATTATACGAGAATTATCTTAGAAGTTGCTTAGAAATTTGGAATAATTTAATGATAAATCTTATTCGGACCAAGGATTTAAAAAAAATATTTTATTGTTTATGCTATCACATTTGTCCTAGGTTTTTTCCCTTTGCCCCATTCTACCCAGCCCATCCCTCACTGGACCAAGGTGTTTTTGTTGTCGTTGTAGTTGTTGGGGAGAGAACAATTTTCCAACAAACACATTATGGAGATGTATTTAATAATGCTAGTTCTGTGAATATATGAGTTCCATACATTTGAAGCCAATGCTAACTACTTGGCCATCTATTAAGGGCTATTCTATGCTATGGGAGAGGAGTAAGGAAAAAAATAGAAATAACCCAGAGACCAGTGATGCTCTCATAAAAGCTGCTGCATTCTCAGTAATGTAAGTGCAGCAAAGATTCAGTCTAAGCTGAGGCTGACTAACAAGTAAATTTATTATAGTAAATTATTTAGGATAAAAAGTTACTTTTTTATTATTTTAGCTCTATTTTAAATGCTTGAAAATGACTCATCTCCTTTGATTTTAAAATGAAATGAATTAGTGAAAAGATTACAATGGCATTGCTTTGAACTAGACTGTCCTTAACAATTGATTATTTGGGGTACTTTTTTGTTGATGAGTTACTTATTTAACTTCCCTCAAGGTTTAGCTCAGTTCACACTGTTGACAATTTCAAGCTAATCAAGCTTCCAGTATTTTGAAGTATAGAATTTGACCTGGTTTCTTCAGGAAGCTACTCAGATTCTCTCTCTTTACTTACTACTTTTGTTGACATTCAGTCATTTAAGATTGCTACATACACATCCGCTTCACTGAAGTGATTTACTTATGGATGGGAGATAATAGAAACTAATCTTTATAAAATAAGTAGTGAAGCTTCTAGTGACAATCTACTTCCAAAAGTACTTTAAATGTATTATCCTGAAGACATTTCTGAAGAAAAGGCAATGATAAAACTCTCCAGAAAGCATAGAGATTTGTAAGTGGCTACAGTGACTTCTTTCCAAAGGAAGATACTAATTAGACATTTCTGTAATTAGTTCCTACGACCAGTTTCCTTTCATTCTTCACACAGTATTAAAATTCCATCATCTTTTATGTTAATATCTTTGCTAAATATCTTCATGCTCAACGAGAAGCCAAAATCTTAATACAACCAAAGGAAATTCAAAATCAGAGTCCAAGAAACGCTGTCACATTTGACTGTGAATTTTGTATCGTGTAGACACAGTCATATTTCTATGAGAAAGCAACTTTGGATCTCTGGAGAGAGGAAAGTAATTTGAATCAAACTGGAAAAAGTGTGAAGTTTTCACAAATTGAAATTACAGTAACTAGATTTAGTTAAATGGAAATCAAAAGATATGGTCTTGCAATCACTTGGCAGCATGGCCGTTTTTAAGACAACCGTGGCAGAAGAGGAAGGTCTAGCCCCCAGGCCCCATCTATGCAGGACAGTTTGATCTCTCCTTTCTCCAGAGGATTATACTCTTTTTTTCCTGACCTGGCTTTAAACACATGAGTCTGTGGAACATAGTTGTCACATACTCAATTTTCTTTGATAAATACATGACCACTATGGTGTTGCATTTTCAGTCATGGCTTCTTTGTCATTTTATGTAGTTCTCTTTCCTAAGTGACTCTGTATTCTGGGGTTGGATTTGCCCTGGCTCAAGTAGCATTCTCACGCATGCGCCTCCTCATCTGTGTTCCCACCCATGAATCATGCACTTAAAATCACATATGATTTTGTGTCTTTTAGTCAAAGACACCTCTAATATGTTGGTTAAAAATCCTTTCCCAAAATACATGTGAGCTAATTTTTAAAGTATTTTGGTGTGATTAACATTTTGGCATGGAAAACATTTAATACACTGATGTTTTAGTGAAACTGGCTTTAAGAAATATTTGTAATTTTACCTAAACTCAAAAGTAAAATTTGGTACAATATTTTCCATTTTTAATATTCATGAATAACTATTGTCAGGCAAATACAAAAAGCAATAGGACAGATCAGAACCAGGAGAATCTTTATGATCATTCAGTTATTTACCTACTCAACAATTATTCACTGCTATTTGGAAGAGGAGAAGTGAACAAGAACTTGTGTATGTGTTCACATGTCACTATACTTTGCATTTCACATATATAAACTCACTTCATAATTTTATAATTCTGGGTATGCCTTACCATCCCTATTTTGCAGATGAAGAAATGAAGCTCTGATAGCCTAAGTGGCAGATGAGACACAACTGTCATTTGGGATTACAATTTATGGCACTTTAAATCTAAAGATCTTGAATGTAAGGTAAGAACTACAATGGTGCCCCAATCTGATTCATTGAGTTGTGCAAAGCACATGTATGTATGCATTAGAATGTAAAAATTGAATGTGGATTCTGGCTTAGGCTGCTTTTAGCTTGCAAAAGTGATGATATCAGTGTATATAAATATACAGTAATGTAAAGTAGAATACTACAAAGCAAAAATAGATAGAGATCTATCATAGTTATATAAAATTCTGTTTAGATGAACTTATAGCTTGAAGATCTTCATGCCTTTGTTCAATTTCTTAAGTGTTCTGTCCATTGAGAAATAGAAAAAGATTGAACCTAAAAGAGCAACAAATGGTTATCCAAAGTCAAATACAATTATTAATATATAATATTCTAATTTCTAATTTATCTTAGTTTTGGTTTCTGTAGTATGCATTAAGAAGAAATGGTCCACTTCCAGGTCACAGAAACTCAAGTTCACATTTTTCAGTTCTTCATGCCACTGAATTTTCTCATTCATCTTTTAGATATGAACTTGGGAGAAGCACAGGAGGAAGGGTCAGGCTGCCAGAAACCCTTTCAGTGTGATTCAGTAGCACAACTGCTTAGTTTCAGGCTGTCGGCACAGTAGTAGACAGGACATAATGTTTCTGCAATTAATCTTTCTGATGTACCAATGATACTTCACAGAACAGAACGATTACCAGTAGTTACTTGCTCTTTTTATCCCCTTCCTGGCCAGTGAGCTCGGCCAGTGAGCCAGAAGAACAGTGATGGAAAACCAAAAAAGAGCCAGAATTATTAGCATTTTCCTTTCCTCAGTGTGGTCATTTCCTTCAGTTCACTGAGTTTGAATGGAGCTTATTTGATGAAATAGGAACTCTATTATTGCTAATAGCCATCATCTATACATACACATACATATGTACTCATATACCATTTTAGCTATACTATTATCGTAGTTGCAATACATGTCTGTTTACATATGTGTATATCCTTCAGAGCAAATCATAGCCAAATTTAAAACACAGAGATTGACTTTCCCAAGTAGAACATTATGGGGTAATATTATCCTCTATTTTCAGAAAGGACAATAATGGTGTTCAGAAGCTAAATGGCAGGGAGCAGTTCTTTCTGTGCCTCCAGCAGTGATTCATATTTTTGATAGCTCAGAGGGAGTTAAGCTTTGTCTCTGTCACAGCAGCCTTTTTATACCTGAATGAAGATATAAATCCTGGGGCACCAGAAGGAATGGAGCCCGTACACTGTGCCCTGTATGCCAGAAGTGATTATGCAACAGCCAGAAAGAGAAACAAGTGTAAACATCCCTACATTACCATGTTTTTCCAGAAACAAAGCTTTGTTTCATTGAGTAAACTTGACAGAGGACAAAAATGAATTTCTGAAGACACGTTGCTTTTGTACTCCACCAGGAGAGTCGGGAAGCCCAATTTCAGTGACCAAATGAAATAATAACAGCTCGATATGCGGTATTAACCCCACCATGGCTGAAGTGGAACCAAGAGCTCTTTGTAGAGTCTGAAGGCCCTTATGATGAGTCTTGGGCCTCAGGAAGGCTCCTGGCCCCAAACCCTGTCCATTGAAATTTGGGGATGAGAGAAATGATGACGAATAAGCTCTAGTTTCTGCCTCTCAAACTCTGTGAGATGCTGAACAAGTGGGTACCTCCTGTTCCAGTTAGCTAGAATGGACAAAATACATTTTCACATTTCATTTCAAGAAAGTTCTTCCTGGCCCACTGCCTTCCCTCCTGAAATATCACGTCTTCCATCTCAAAATTGTGCCTCCTCCTCACTCCTCCACGCTTCAAGAACAAAGGTGGGAAGTTCTTTCTGTTGAATTGCTTTAGACCAGGCCTCAGATTTACTAGTTATGCCAAAACGGCGCCGAAAGTTACAATTATTGTCACCTCTTTGTGTTCTTGAAGCATTTGCTTAGTGAAAGAGTAGATTTTCAGCTGCCGAAGTGCAGTAGTGTCTCACTCGGCTTTACATTTCCTAGTTTCCATCAGGTTAATTTGCGCAGGGCACATTCTGTAGTAGTTAAACAGTTTGTTGTGACTCGGTTCTATTTATATTTTTATTTGTTCATAGAAAAGTATTTTGTTTTTTATTTCAGACTTCTTTGTAAGAAACCACAAGATTATATGATTCTTCTAGTATGTATTCTTACTTCTCAACACAATTTTAAACAAAAACAACGGGATATTTGCCCAAGCTCACATGATCCCCCAACTCAGACGTGGTTCTAATAATTCTACCACCCTCCATTTCTTTTAGAACTACAGCAGCGGTAGGACTAGTTCAAGATTGATTTATGGTCTATTTTTGGTCACTGAAGGATCTCAAGTGCCCAAAATGGTGCTAAATATAAAAATCAGTATTTTTAAAATTCTCACTACAGATATTTGAGGTTGCACATAGCAAAATTTGGTACTTTTATTATGGATATTTCTCATTCATTTTTCTCTCCATTTACTTATTATAATTAAACTAAATACACAAGAGGAATTCTTGATAGGTCAAACACATATTCAACTGTAATACATCCTAAATCACCAACCATGAAAAACATAGATTCAAGTGATGACATCAATCAATTTATTATGGATCAATTTGCAGTCAAGCATTCCCCTAAACCTGTCTAATGTTTTGGCAAGATACTTGAAAAGACTCACTAAAAATTTATTAGTGTAGCTTGAAATAGTTTTTTTTTTTCCTTTCTCTGGCTCAACAAAGAGAATACTGTTTGCCCTCTGAACATACAGATTTTATAGTTTAACATAGCAAAGGTTGTGCTTGCCAAGAATCACAGTTTATAATGAGCCTTTATTAGAACCATTGCTGTGTTACAGCGTTCTTTTCATGTACTGCATTTTTTATTGAAAACTTATTCTATGAAAATTTGTTTAACTGTTTTGTAATCAAAGCTTGAGCATTGGCTTGGAAATATATTTTGTATCACTTTGCATCTTCTTTTCAAAAGATTTGAACCTAAGGAGTTCAAGTAACTGATTTTGAATACATGCAAAAGTAAACTTTAAAAACAGAAAGTGCACTGGCGTTGAAGAGCACATTGCTTGCAGAAATGTTTGTAAGGAAGATACAGTTCGAATGAGTGTTTCAGACACTGATTTAAATTTCCAAAGTACTAGTTTGGCCCAGTGGCAACAGCACCAAATGAACAACCTTGTAGGTTACTGTGTATTATGAATTTAAGATTTTCGGTTTATAGAAGAAAACAAACAGTAAAAATTCAAATGAAGACCAACAAAAATGTGAACTTTTAAACTCAATTTCTGTATACAATAGAAACTCAGTTGTTTCTGTTGACCAAAAAGTGTCAAACTTAACTGAAATTTTCTTCCAGGATGAAATCTGATATAAATGATGGCAGCCTATTTATTAATAATATTTTTCTAAATTCTCTCCATTTGAGAATCTTTCATAAATAAGCTAAATAAGTGAGTTTTGATTCCTCCAAATGTCACTTTCTAACAAATACGTTATACTTTTTCTTAAGCTTTATTGAGATATAATTGAGACACCAAAAAATCTCATGCATTTAACGTATATACCTTGGTGAGGCTGGAATGCATTCACCGGTTATGCCACCATCACAATCAAGGAACTGAACATACCCACACCCATTACCTCCCACACTGTCCTTGTGCTTCTTGGCATGTGTACATGTCTGTGTGTGTGTGTGTGTTTGGTGGTAAGTACTTTTTTTTTTAAAGATTTTATTTATTTATTTTCAGAGAGAGGAGAACGTAAGGAGAAAGAGCAATGTATGGTTGCCTCTCACATGGTCCTCATTGGGTACCTGGCCCACAACCCAAGCATGTGCCCTGACTGGGAATCGAACCGGGACCCTCTGGTTGGTGGTAAGTACTTTTTTTTTTTTTTTAAGATTTTATTTATTTATTTTTAGACAGAAGGGAAGGGAGAAAGAAAGAGAGGGAGAGAAACATCAATGTGTGGTTGCCTCTAACGTGGCCCCCACTGGGGACCTGGCCCGCAACCCAGGCATGTGCCCTTACTGGGAATCGAACAGGCGACCCCCCCTGGTTCACAGCCTGCACTCAATCCACTGAGCTACACCAGCCAGGGCTGGTGGTAAGTACTTTTAACATGAGATCTATTCTATTAATATATTTTGAAGTGCACAATACTGTATTGTTAACTATAGGTTATGTTATATAGCCAAGATTTGGAAACAACCCAGCTGTCCAATGTTCATCATCAGATGAATGGATACACATACACAATGGCATGTTATTCAGCATTAAAAAAATTTGCCATTTGTGACAACATGGATGAATGGATGAACCTAGAGGACATTATGTTAAGTGAAATAAATAAGCCACTCTCAGAGGAACAAATACTGCATAATTCCACTTACGTGATGTACCTAAAATAGTAGAACTCATAGAAACAAAGAATAGACAGGTGGTTGCCAGGGGCCAGGGTGTGAGGGAAATGAGGACTTCTTCATCAATGGCTCTAAAGTTGTTTTTTTAATGCAAGATGGATAAATTCTAGAGATCAAATGGAATCTACTGTAGAGATTCTCTACTGCAATACTCACAATTTAAGCTAAGTTCTTTTATTTCTTCTCAAAAAAAGAGGAAAAGTATTCTTAAATCACTGATAAAATGAAATAACCGAAAGCCAAATGATGGATGCATTGCTAAGAGTTCCTTGAATTCACTGGGCTTTGGATTACTGCAGTATTTTATCCTGTGTTTGAACAAGAACTCCACATTTTCATTTTGTACTGGGCTTTACAAATAACGCAGCTATCTCTGAGCAAAGTCTTGTGTGTTCAATGTTTAAAATTAGAATAAATAGCTAAATGGGAAGTTATTTTTGTTTTTTCTTCATATTTAGAAAATATAACTGGAGAGTAAACTTTGTCAATAAATTAATACAAAATAGAAGTGTACATGTGACACTGAACTAATACAGTGTATCTTAGAGTTACTAGAATTCTTCAAAGAGTTTAGAATCTCTGGCTTTGAAAACTATTGTAATAATGTAAAGGAACTAGCCACAGGCCTAAAAATATAAATTAAATTTAAAGATTAATAATTACACTAGAATGTAGTATTATCAATATGAATTTCAAATGAATAGTTATTAAAGGAGGACAATTAATTATTTTATTTTTTTTAAAAGATTGTATTTATTTATTTTCAGAGAAAGGAGAAGGGAGGGAGAAAGAGCAATGTATGGTTGCTTCTCCCATGGCCCTCACTGGGGACCTGGCCTGCAACCCAGGCATGTGCCCCGACCAGGAATTGAACCGGGACTCTCTGGTTCCCAGCCCGCGCTCAATCCACTGAGCTACACCAGCCGGGCTAATTATTTTCTTTTTTCTTTTTAAAAAGATTTTATTTATTTATTTTTAGAGAGAGGGGAAAGGAAGGAGAAAGGGAGAGAAACATCAGTGTGTGGTCGCCCCTCGCATACCCCTTACTGGGGACCTGGCCCGAAACCCAGGCATATGCCCTGACTGGGAGTTGAATCAGAAACTCTTTGGTTCAGAGGCCCATGCCCAATCCACTGAGCTACACCAGCCAGGGCAATTTTTTCTATTTGCAATTAAAGATATAGTGATAGAATGTATAAATAAGTGCTTTGAATTATATACAAATCATGCAGTCATTTTTGGTTTCTTCTATGACCTCTACAAGTTACAGAAAATGTCAGAGGAAACATAAAAATTCATTATACAAATTTACATTTAAAATTAAATTCCAACTAGTGTGAATTCAATTTGTATAAAGATAAATCTTTTCAGAAAGATTCTCCCATAAAAATCAAAAGCTCCATGTTTACTGAAACTTACACTTTGAAATAATTTATCAGAAACCTACCCTAATATAGTCAGTTTATAAAATATTCTTAGCAATTGTGTCATGACTATAATAGTTTTAAACTAAATAGCATCAAAAAATGTTTGATATGAAACATTTGCTTAGAGTAACTGACATCATTTTCAATAGTGTTCATTGAAAATTAAGTTAAAAGTATAAATTTTGATGACTTAAATAAATTCATAAAAATATGAGCCAGAAATATCTTGTGATCAATCAAGATATATTAACAAAAGCTTATTGTATCATATAAAGATATAAAACCAAATTATCATTTTCTGCAATTTTTAAGTTGTTAGTTATATGTAATCGAATATTTTAAAAGAAATTGTTTCAGCCCTGTCTGGGTGCCTCAGTTGGTTGCAGCCTTGTCCCTACACCAAAGAGTTGTAGGTTTGATTCCCAGTCAGGGCACATACCTCGGTTGCTGTTGGATCCCTGGTACCAGGGATGGTGGCGGAGACTTGCAGGAGAGGCAGGCAATTGGTGTTTCCCTCTCACAACAATGCTTCTCTCTCTCTCTCAAATCAATAAACCTCTCCTTGGGTGAGGCTTTTTAAAGAATCATTTCACATCTTTGTACCTTTGTACTTTTCCCCACATTCCCCATTTTGCACTGGCTTCTACAAATTATACAACCAGCACTGATCACTCTTGTTTGCCCAATTTTCTAAATTAAAATAAAGAGGTAAGTGGGGCATTTTCATTTCTGTTCATCTTAATATTTAGAAAGGATAATATAGTGCTGTTTCCTTTTTGTGGTATCTGTCTTTTTCCAGTACTTCTGTTCTCCTTGGTGATATAACTTTCTCTGTACCTGCTAATATTTTCTAGAGACATAAGGAACCTGATTTCTTTTTTTAGAGTAAAACACTATGTTTAAAATCTAAACCATAGTTTTGTATCTCACCAGATATTATCCACTTACATGACTGTCCTGAGCAGATTTTAAAAAGAACTCTTATTTTGTTCCCTCAGTGAAAAGGTTCTACTAGCCGTTATTCCTCACGTTTCATGCAGCTGGTGAATGAGAAAAAACACAAATTGTTACAGAATCCTAAAGCAAACTGCACTGTCTTTCAGCACCACCTGGGGCTTCTTAATGTATGAAGCAGGAAAAGGAAATATGCAAATGTTGATATTCATTTACATATAGCTGATTCCACTGAATAGTTTTCTTGGGTTTCCTAATGTTTTCACAGTTTTCTCAGCAGACACTTATCAATCATTTTTCTTGTCAGTAAAGAACTCATTTTTTTTATCCATTTAAGTGTTGCCTGAAGGTACTGCAATTTCTGCATCGTCTCAAGGTAAGAATTTCCTTGGAAAAGTCTATAATTCTCAACAGCAAAGAAATCACGATTGCTGAAAAAGCACAGAGCGATGATTCCTGTGCATAATAAGCAACAGACTCCCAGACTTCACTCTTTACTTTAATGGCACTCTCGATTTCCATGCGCAGGACATAAAAATGAAGCAGAAACAGTATGGCACTGATGCCAAGTTATAGAGCTTTTCCCTCCAGGCACAGACCCCGCCTTGTCCTCGGAGGCCAGCCTTGGTCTGCCAGTCATCACTATCAATGCCTGTCTCTAAGGGCCACTACAGTTTAAAGGCCCCTTTTCAAGCTAACTCATATCTGCTTTTCTAGTCAACATGTTGTCTTTGGGAGCAGATGACCTAAAAATTAACTAGAAAATTAAGCCAGATTCTATTTATTCCTCAGTGGATTAAATTTTTGTTATTATAAACCTATATTAATTGAAAAAGTTGTATATAGTGGCTCAAAACAACAGTGAGAAAGGCAAGACCTCTTGTTCTCATACTCCTATATTAACTCAGATAATTCTTGTGGATTAATCTTCTTTTTTTAACAACCTTTAGAAATCATGTTATGGTGTTAGAGCGTTTGTTCTGTTTATGTAATTTCAAAAGTCTATATAAAAAATCATTCTGGCTACTGCCTCACATATACATTTTTAAATATACTCAAGCTTACAAAAGTGTACTTAAAGTACAAAATGCATCTGTCTATAAAGTCTCTTTCATTTTCATTTTCTAATACTTTTATTTGCTTTGATGAGATTTTGTTCACCAAAGTAAAGCTTGCTGGGAAAACATGTCTCATTCAAGTGAAAGTATCTGCATGGTTCACATCAAAAAGGCAAGTAAAAGATGAGTCTATTAAAGCAACCCAGTCTTTATTCTAAAGAACTACTAAACAACAGTTATATTTTATAACCTTGTCCATACCTGTTCTTCACTGAATGTTTGTGTTCCCCTAAAACTCATACGTTGAAATTCTAACCCTCAGTGTGATGGTATCAAGAGGTATTGGGTGGTAACGAGGACTTAAGGGCACAGCTTTCGTGAATGGTATTGATGCCCTCATATGAAGACATGAGAGAGTTTGCTTCCTCTCTTTGTTCTTAGCCATGTGAGGATGTGAGAAGATAGCTCTCTGTAAACCAGGAAGAGAACACTTTCCAGACACAGGCTAACTGACTCCTTGATCTTGGACTTTCCATCATCCAGAACTGTGAGAAACAAATTGTTGTTTAAGCTGCCCAGTCTGTGGTTCTTTGTTAGAAAAGCCCACTGTGACTGAGGCAGCACCCTTGCTATGAACAGAAAAGGACAAGGAAGTCACAGAGGTGCTGCACCAGAGGTATTTTCTTCTTTTTTTTAAATCTACTTATTTATTTTTAGAGAAAGGGGAAGGGAGGGAGAAAGAGAGGGAGAGAAACATCAATGTGTGGTTGCCTCTCACCTGCCCCCAACTGGGGACCTGGCCCACAGGCATGCATCCTGACCGGGAATAGAAACATCGACCGACCCTCTGGTTCTCAGGCTGGCACTCAAGTCACTGAGCCACACCAGCCAGGACTCTTCATTATTTTCTAAAATATTCTTTGTTTATTTTTAGAGAGGGAGGAAATGAGGGAGAAGAAGAGGGAGAGAAACATCAATCGCACACCCCTAACTGGGGACCTGGCCTCTAATCCAGGCATGTGCCCTGACTGGGAATTGAACCAGTGACCTTTCTGTTCACAGGCCGGCGCTCAGTCCACTGAACCACACCAGCCAGGGTTATTCTCTTCAACCTTAATGTTCTTGCCCATAGCGGTACTATGGCTGGAATCATTTCATGTTCTGGGTTTCTCAGTACATAGAAGATGCATCATTTGTGTATTTAACATACATATTTCTAAATATTTACTAGACATGGCTGAGCACCGGTAATAAAGTGGTGAGTAAAGCAGGCCTCGTCCCTGCTGTCACGGAGCTTACAACCTATGGGTGAGACCAACAATAAATAAATAAAAATGAAGTTGCAAACTGTGATGAATATTATGAAAGAATGAAGTGCCACAATCACAGAACTATTGTACGAATAGGTGTTTTAAAAGAGGGAAGGGAAGTTTTCTCTGAAAAAGTTATATTGAAGTTTAGAGGGAATAGGTTTTTCTTTCCCCATTTGTAATTATCTCTGTTTGGCAGTGGGAAAGCCCAATGGATACAAGAGCACCTTCTTCTCCACAAGAAGTTCCTGCCTTCCTCTTTTCTCAGAAAACAACTCTCCTGCTTCTCATCTGTTGACATTCTTACTCTTTGCTTTCTCTTTTTTCCAACATGTGTACCTATTACATTGCTTTATAACTAATTTGAGAAAGCTTATCTAACTGCATGCCACATTATTTTTCCTTGAACTTGATGTAGTCAGTGTAATATCAGTTTATTTATTGACATGTACAGCAAAAGCACTGCACCATTATATCGATGTGTCCTAATTAATGTCCTCAACCAAGAAAGTCTGAAAGAGAAAGACATACTTTTAACCAAAAATTAAGTACAAAACATTAACTACCAAGAAATGTCACAAATTTCCTTGGCATCAAGAATACACAAAAATTATTACTCTTGGGATTCTTCAGAAAAGTGAGAATTCATGATGCATAGTAGATATAAGTAACAGCTATTAATGATATTAAAAAAAGAGATAATGTGATAATAAATGTTAATATATTAAACAGAGGCAGTTTTCCTCTTTCTCTGCTACTATTTCTTATGTATACTTAAGCAGCGAAATTCTAATTATGTCCTATCTTTGCATTTTAATTCTAAAGGGTTAGTCAACGTGGAAGGATTTTACTCTTGATGCTAAATTCAGCAGGCACTTAGCAGGGAAGCCTATGTAATGCTGGCTGATAACCTTTGGATGTTTGTAGTGAGTTTAACCTTTGTGGCATGTTCTGTGCAGCTGAGTATTTTCGGTGAGTCCCATGAAATACTGTTTAAGAATAATTGTTATCTACTCCCAACACAAAATGATTTGGAAAAAGTTTTCATTTTTAAGTTAGTTTAATTCATAAAATTACATCAGGAACCTAATTGAATTTCAATTTGTTTTGTACTTACTAACCTTAAGGGGAATGATTCACCAGCTAGATAGAGGTTGTAACAGTTCAGTAAGTGACTGGCTGATTTGATATATTTGCCGTAGTATTTCTGGGCAGAATAAAGCATGGATGTATGTATTCAACAGATTTAGTATCTTAAAAATCTTATTACAGAGCTTAACTATACCTAAAAATTATTTTAAAGTCTTCAATAACAGATATCTTGACCTTATGATAGTACTAATAATACACAGAAATAATGTTTTTAGAAATATTCATACAAAAAATATACAAAATGCAGGTGGAAACATATCTTTAACTGATGTTGAATAACAGACCTCAATATATTTTTTACTTAAATTAGCGCCTGTGAGTAATTGGCAGCTGTGCCCTTAGAATGCCTGCATGCTTTTATGAGTAGGGAGAGTCTGACGGCGCCCTTAATGATGCTCTTCAACACAGGTAAAATAACCAGAGAAATAGCTCTTTAAGACCTCTCCCACTACATAAAATGCTCGTTCATACATCAACTCAGGCAGTTTCATGAGGAGTGGCCCATTTTGAAAGAGGGTCAAGGTTTCAGATTCTAAAGTTGGAGGCTCATCACGCTTCCCTTTCCCTTTGTACTCCCACCCTATTAATTCAAAAGTCTGCACACGGAGCAGCAGTAATTAAACCTGCTCTGGACCACCACCAAGGTTTTCTATCAAATTTCTTTCCTGTTTATATTTGAGTTACTCAGAAGTTATCTGTGTGTCCTTTGGACATACACGACCTGTTTTTTTAAAACTCCCTCTGTACGAAGAATGTAATCTTAGCTGACTGCATTCTGGATTCTATCATTGTATTTCTCTCTTTCAACTGAGAAATCTTAGAGTAAAGAGTGAAAATAGCAATTCGTCATAATAGTCTCTTTCTCTTAATTCACACAAAAATGCGACGATTTTTGTTTAAAAGGCTTTTTTGCCTAAGGTTGAATACAGACTGCCTAATTAACTTTAGATTAGCCAAAAAGAGATTTTATCTATATATTTTCCACTTTTGAAAGAATTATAAGGTTGTTTTTAACATAATTTTCACTACTACTTATTTTTGAAGTTTTATTTCGGTCATTAATTAGAGAACTATTAATTGGAAAATAGAGCAATTAGCTGTTATTAATTGAGAATTATAAGAACGTCTAAGAAGTTAACTGAGTACTGATTATTGTGCACTGATGAAGTAAGTGAACAGTTTGTTAATTATGCAATCTATCAAATAAAACTTTAGACTTCTAAACAGGTTATGTTCCCTGATAAATATTCTTTGCCAATTTATGTTTGGTTGTCTCAGTGATTTTTCTTACTTCAAAAAACCATAAGAAAGAGAATAATTACTTCAGAAAGGAAATAAATACATAACTTTTATCCTGTCTATGTCTTAGGTCTAAATATAAGCCTTATTGTCACACTAAAAACTCTCTATCATGATCTGGTGAAAGGAGTTCTCTAATAATTGAAGGCATTTGCGAGGGCATCTCATTCAGTTACTGCCCATCACAGAGAAGAAATACAGAGAAGTGGTCAAGTCACAAAGCTCGTGACATAAAAAAATTGAGTCTTATACTTTAGACTCACCATTTTTATGCTTTATACTTTAGGCTTTCAGAACTGGCTTTTGGTTTAATGATTTGAAAATTTGCATGACATTTTATCTCTGCTTGTGAAATCCTCTTAAGGATTAATTAGAATGGTGTTGGATTCTTTATTGTCTCTTTGAAAAAGCTTACAGGGCAGTCTGATATGTACATTGTATATATTGTGGGTCAAATATTTTCTATTTGAATATTCATGAATGAAATTTGAGAATGAAAAAACTTTTATATTTGGAAAAAGTAATAGCACATATTTAGCATCTGGGAGAACTGCAACTTTTATCTGAAAGGACATCTACAGTTACAGGCACTGCTGACACACTTCACTGAATTGCATAATTGGGTGCAACTCAATGTAAAGTTTTATTTTACAAACTATATGTAAAAAAGTAACCCTTCAAACCACAGATTCCCTCACCTAACTGCTTCTTGTAGCCTTGAATTTTCATCAGTGAATCATCATTAGGTTTGCCTGACTCAGTTCTTACCAGTTTCTTATTCCTCGAAGAGATTCAAATCTACAGTTTTGGTGGTTTTTTGTTCTAAATTTGAAATTTATATTCCCCATGATTTTCCCCATGATTTAAAGGGAGTAAATATATACATATATATTCAAGATAACGTTTTCAGTTCTCCTTGCAAATACAATGTGCCAATGCATTTCACAAAGACTCAAAACATATTATGATGATATATAAGAGAAGTTTATATGCGACCGCAGACATTATACTACCTGTTGACAGTTATTTTCATTTCCTCAGAAAGAACCTTGTTGTGTGCCACAACTGTATTTTTGATCCAGAAAATGAAATTACCAGCAAGCACTACACCTTTTTGTTTCTTAAAATAAGTTAGTGTTTAGTTGCTAAACTAATTTCTTCCACATGTTTATCTCAGAAGTGCAGATGGTACATTATAGAACCGTTCTAAATGCCCAAGAAAACACACACTATTAAAACCATATGTTTTTCTTGGGATCATTTAGGAGGTGATTTTATGGGATTTTTCTTAGGAAACATTGAAGAAAAGAAAAAAGTATCTGATTCCCCGAGAATGTCTTTTTTTAAGTGTATTTTATTGATTGTGCTATTACAACTGTCCCATTTTTTTCCTCCCCTTTATCCCTCTGCCCTGAACCCTCCACCCTCCAGGATCACTCCCCCGCCCCCAGTTCATGTCCATGGGTCTTACATATAAGTTCTTCAGCTTCTCCATTTCCTATACTATTCTTAACCTCCCCCTGTCTATTTTGTACCTACCATTTATGCTTCTTATTCCCTGTAACTTCCCTCCATTCTTCCCTTCTCCCTCCTCATTGATAATCCTCCATGTGATCTTCAATTGTGTGATTCTGTTACTGTTCTTGTTGTTTGCTTAGTTTTAGTTTTTGTTTTTAAGGTTCAGTTGTTGACAATTATGAGTTTGTTGTCACTTTATTATTCATAGTTTTTGATCTTCTTCAATTTCTTAGGTAAGTCCCTTTAACATTTCATATAACAAGGGCTTGGTGACGATGAGCTCCTTAAACTTGACCTTATCTGGGAAGCACTTTATCTGCCCTTCCATTCTAAGTGATAGCTTTGCTGGACAGAGTAATCTTGGATGTAGGTCCTTGGCTTTCATGACTTCAAATACTTCTTTCCAGCCCCTTCTTGCTTGTAAAATTTCTTTTGAGAAATCAGCTGATAGTCATATGGGCACTCCTTTGTAGGTAACTGTTTCCTTTCCTCTTGTTGCTTTTAAGATTCCTTATCTTTAATCTTGGGTAATGTAATTATGATGTGCCTTGGTGAGTTCCTCCTTGGGTCCAATTTGTTTGGGATTCTCTGGGCTTCATGAACTTCCTGGAATTCTATTTTCCTTGCCATATTGAGGAAGTTTTCCTTTATTATGTTTACAAGTAAGTTTTCAATTTCTTGCTCTTCCTCTTCTCTTCTGGCAGCCCTATGATTTGGATGTTGGAGAGCTTAAAGTTATCTAAGAGGTTCTTTTGTCTCATCACACCTGTTGGTTATAAGGGGGAGGAGCCTTAGGTATTCACCAGCTTGGGGCAAGCCTCTAGGCTGCTTTGTGGTGCTGTCTGTGGGGTAGGGGCCAGAGAGGGAACAATGCTGCTTGCTTGCTTTGCTTTTGTCCCACTTTCCAAGGAACTCTCCTGTGAGACTTCGAGTTTCTCCGGCCTTTGCAACCTCCACAGTACTTTTTGGCTAGAGCTTTTGAGTTGTTTGTTTCCCAGTGAGCCAGCTCTTCCTTGCCCACATGGTCTGGTGCATTTCCCTATGTCCTTTCTGCCCAGCTGCCCATCTCTGCCCTTCCTACCATTCTGGATGAATGTTTCTTTAACTCCTTGGTTGTCAGAGTTCCATGCAGTTTGCTATTCTGGCAGTTCTGGTTATTTATTGTTTTAAAATTGGTTGTTACCATTTTTTTAGTTGTGCAAGGAAGTAAAGCCTTTCTACCTACGCCTCCATCTTGGCCAGAACTTCCAAGTACAGTATCTGTTTTTGAAATATGTACACTACTCTTCTCCCTTCTTTATAGAAAATGCCACAAAATATGTTTTAATCATCAATTTTCTATGATATATATTCATTTTGAACATTAAATAACGTGTATTGTCACAATGTACAATATATGATTTCTAAAGCTCCTAGCCTTGATTCAAACTAAAACTTGTTTTATCATTTCATAAGTGTATAAAGAATAAACAATTTACTAGACTCTTGTTTGCCAACATTCAACAGACCCATCTACAGATTATTGACATTTTATTTATTTCTTTACATTTAATGGTTTTTGTAGCAGCTAATGAGTTAATAAATGTCACAGACTCTTAGAACATTGTCCCAACTAGATTATTAAAACACCTTGAGTAGGGTAATGAAATAATGTTTCTGTGATGGGACCAGTGGGTACATAAGATGAGGAAAGTTTATAACTGCTTTGACCTACACTTACATATGCTTTACTATGAGTAGTGATAGTTAAGTCTTAGTTTCCTACCAGTGTAACAGTGGGAAATTATAATGGGGAACTGTAATAACCCCACCGTTCTTTCAACATTGTTTCTTTAAATGATGATCCTGACTAATATGTAGCTTACAGATGAACAGCATTATTGTGTAAGAAGCCTAGGAACTAACTTCAAAAGATACATACTCCAACCTTTAGGCCTCCCAGCTCCAGAAAATTTGCTGACTGTCAACAGTGGAGCCAGAATGATGTGGAGTCGGTCTGACTAAACCAGGATGCTGCACACCCCGGATCATCACTGGCCTTATCGGAATGGACTGTGCTTGTCTGCATGTAGAGAACCTTTCAACTCACTTAATCTTTTTGTTCTGTTCCTCCATCCCTCCTTAAAAAATCCTCTGCCTCCAATGAGTTGGGGAGATGGGCTTTGAGATGTGAGTCGCTCAACTTCCAGGTTGCCTGTACCTGAAAATAAATCACTTTCCTTTACATCAGCACCTGCCCCTCAAGTGTTGGCTTTCATGGTGGCAGGCAGCCAGGCTGTTCCATAAACTCGATTGCATGATGATTTTAGGTCTTCAGAAAAATAATAGAGGTTGGAGAAGTTCAGAAGCTTGCTTAAGTTTACAGAGCTCCTAAGAAGAAAGTCTAGGGCCCCCTCTCTCCCTGATTTCAAGTCAAGAACTTCCAAGTAAATTGTATGATAATAAGAGGAAAATGTAAAAATATATATTTTTTCTTCTGGAATCTTTACTTCTTGTCTCTATGAAGACTGAATAAAAGTTTTACATGAGAAAAAAATTGTCTTAAATTTTCAGTTTAGTAATTTAGATTTATGAGACTATAATTTTTAACAAGAAAATGTAAGAACTAAAAGGGTTCTAAAACATGTTAAGTTAAAATGTCAGTTTAAAAATGATCAACTAAGAATTAGAATAGAGAAGGGCATTGCAATGAGACCAAATTCAGCTGAGATCACAGTCTGCTGATCTTTGTAAACTCATTTCCACTGTCCAAGCATATTATTGTCACAATGTATGCGTGTCTTCAATAAATGAAAGTCTTGTTGGATTCATTTCCATCTGCTTACATAGGGCTCCACAGGACAATATTCAAAAGTTTTGTTGTCAAAATTTAAAAAAATAAACCAGAAGAAAATTTTAAAGATTGATTCAATTTTAGTAATTTAAAGAATCAGCTTAATTAACACTTTGAAGATTATTAAAATTGTTTTAACTTTATCAAAATAAATCAATTATCTTGATATAATATACCAAATCCTTTATCAGAACATTGACTACTCTGCTGGAAAGTATAATTCCCTTCAACTTTCCTAGTAAACAGGTTCCTCATAAAAAAGTATATATGAAACAGGAAGAGTAGAATAAGTAAAACTTTTAAGGATAAACTTTAGTTATACTTTTCACATGTATTTGTGATTAATCTTTTTTTCCAAAATTAACCTTTCACCTCTAACAGTGCTTTCTCTGTGCCTCTTGATTAGCAGCTCTTCATAAAAAATAATCTAAGTGAATTGCTTAATGCGCCTTTTGAGTATAAATGCCACAAGAAAGAAGACAGTGTGAGACTGTGTTGATAAGCTTGGCAAGGCTGTGGTTTTGAGAATCATTCTACTGTGACATTTAGTCACACCGATCACCTAGTTTTTCTCCTAGAAGATGGTGTCACAGTAATGACTGATCTAGCTGGGTCTAAGCTGAGAATGTTCTTTGGAGGTGAACAACATTTAGCATTTTAGTCAAGAATTAAAGTTGGAATAGTACCAAAATGTTTGGGTTGCCAAGTAGTAGCTACAAATTAAATTTTCAATGCTAATTCATACTCACAAAACATTGTCCAAAGGACAGAAACAAATGAATGTTACAAAAAGAAATTAGAGGCATATTTAAAAAAAATAGAATTGACAGCTTCTCTATGACTTTTGACTTATTTGAAACATGGTATTAAGTGAGAAAGGTCATGTACCAATATGTAAGGGTCATTTTCCTTAACAGTTTAATTAATGACTCTGTTCTCCATTAGACTGCTTATTATGGTGGCAATTATCAGTGTCTAGCAGGGTGCTCAGCACATAGTAGGCACTCAGTATCATTAAATTGTTAAATGAATCTTTGAGAAGTCAAAGGTTTGGATTTGGGCTGTATTGTTTACCTATGATGGAAGGCCACATCTCTTGCACTCATCAACTTGGTTATATTTATTTGTTATTGGCTACAAAGTGAGAGACAGAAAAAGAGAAGAGCAAAAGCTGAAAGAAGTAAAACAATTGAGAAATCTAATTTCATTATACACTAAAGATCTAAAATGCTTGCTTCACTGAGGGAAACTCTATCATCTTCATGCTGGAAAGGCAAGAAATTAACTTAAATACTACCATTTTTTATAATAACTAAATTACTCTGAAGTGTAATGGAATTTTAACCAAATAGACTTAAAAATTCAAAATGAATCATTCAATACACTTGCAGTCAAACTGGGAGATATCTATATAGAAATGAAAGAGGGTATAGTCAAATCTGTAGCATAGTGAGGAAAAAGAGATGAACATTTAAATAATTATATTATTAGAGGTTGTGTAGCAACATGGTTGAGAAAATAGATTCTGGGGTTCAAACAGCCAAGTCTCTAATTTCAACAAGGACATTTATGCTCTGTACTCTGAGCAAATTACTTAACTTTCCTGTCCCATATTTCATGATCTAGAAACAAGGCGACAATGACAGAACCTATCACATAGTGTTATTGTGAAATAAATTAGCATACCTATGTGCATATATACACATAAACATACATATGCCAGGTTTAAAAAATATATAGTAATCATAATTATTATCAGTTAAAGTCAGTGAACTGTCAGCAAGGTATCGTGTGTCTGTGTAGCTAAAATCTAATGAATCAAGAGGTTCTTTCAAAATCTCTGTTGCATTAACATTATTTTTAATAAAGTTGTTTTAGTGAAATATATTAGATATGCTCAAATCTTACACATATTGCATTGAATTATATATAGATCATATAGTCTATCTTATATATGATTATAAAACATATATAAATATTTAAATCAAATAATATAATTTTTAAAATTCTTATCCAAGGATAGATACTTTCATTGATTTTAGAGAGAGAGGAAGGGAGAAAGAGAGAGAGAGAGAGAGAGATATTAATGTGAAGGAGAAACATCAATCCGTTGCCTCCTGTACAGGCAGTGACCAGGGATCAAACCCACAGCCTAGGTCTGTGCCCTGACCCGAAGAGAACCCCTGTGACCTCTCCATGCATGAGATGATGCTCCTGCCAACTGAGCCACCCGATCAGGGCTCCAATGATATAATTTTATGCAAATATATTTTTAAAGGCAAATGCTTATTTCCATTATTGATTTTATTCCCAATAAGAAAAATCTTACAAGCCAAAAATGAGTTATGCTAGTTTTTGACATGAAAATTTCTAGTAGATCTTATAACAACTCTTTATACTTATCTGTGAACTACAATAATACAAAGGCCACCATTACGCATGTTTTTTAAATCTCATATAATCTCATCACATATTCATGGAGAGTTTAAGAAAAGCAGTTCGTTTTCTGTCTGACTGCTGTAACAAATGCAAGCTATGGAGAACATAATTGCTAGTTTTTACTGATAGTTATCAATCTTTCTTTATAGTTGTCTTCGAAACTATGACTTAATGAGAAAAATAAAGCTATTAAGATACTAAAAATTTAGTTAACTCCAGGATCTAAATTTTGGGGCATGTGGGTACCAGAATTTACTGCATTGATACTGAAAGATATTTTAGTGGGAGTCTAAGTACAACATTCTGGTTTTTCTGAGCTCATAAATGAATGCTGATTGAAGAATTTAAACGAAATGTATAGAACATTTATAGCAATTCACGTTTAATATAAAAAATCCTCAAGGGTTTTTTTAAAAGATTTTATCTATTTATTTTTAGAGAGAAGGGGAGGGAGAGAGAAAGAGAGGGAGAGAAACATCAATGCGTGTTTGCCTCTCATGCACCCCCTACTGGGGACCTGGCCTGCAACCCAGGCCTATACCTTGCCTGGGAATCGAACCAGTGACCCTTTGTTTGGCAGTCCTGTGCTCAATCCACTGAGCCACACCAGCCCGGGTGAAATCCTTAAAGTTTATCTTGAGTTTTTGCAAGTGAATTATACTTTCCAGTAATGGTAGTATCCTGGTGAAAAGCAAGACTGATATCAGATTTTTAATTAGGTAGTCCTCAGCAGGAGTCTGGAAATATGGGTTTGGGTCATGGCTCCTCTTCTAGATTGGTTACGATCCTTCTGTGCTCTTAAACTAAGGCAGAATTTAATCACATGGACTGGTGGGAATTGATCCTACTATTTTCAAGATACTCTGATACTTGGGAAAATGTGAATGTGTTAAAAATGCATATTATATTTTCAAGTGTCAGAAGATGAAACTGTCCCTAACACTACTTGATCTTAACTGGCATTTGTCTATACCCCCTCTTTCATGTGCCCCAATACACAGCTGCCTTGTCCTTTCTTTTCTCATGACGCTCAATGTATCCTGACAATAGTGCCTTCTTTGTCCAGTGTGTAGGGCCTGTGGTGGAGCAACTAAAGAACAAAGAGAAAAAGCATGGCGCCTTGCTCTGGTGTTCTCTACACAGTGTGGCTAAACCATTGATTCCCCCAATACATTCCCACTCCATTTATCTTACCCAAATTTTTGTAAATTATTGCCCAGGATAACTTGAAATTAAGTAAAGCTCTGAAATTTAGTATTTCTTTCTCTAAAAACATATAAGAAAACTTTGGAGGTAGCTTGCATGTTTTCTAAAGAAATATTTTTTCATTACAGAGGCTATATTTGAAAACTCTTAAAGAAGTTTGCACTAAGGAGGAGAAAAAGTAAAGAGCTTAAAGGGCACCTCTACCGCAGTTAGTCATGGGCAAGAGAAATATGAGGTAGAATTAGCAGTTGGTGGCAGCAGGAAGGCAAGAAGCAAATTCAGTCGCAAACTCACACTGAGCAACAGCATGTTCTGGGAATACAAAACATGAGGTTTTTGCTGTCCTTGAAGGCTTACACTCATGGGGAAAATGCGGGTAAAAGAACAGGCAGATCAAAAATTCAAGAACCCCTAAGATGCATCCGTAGACTAACTGAACTACAGGAGCCAGTTCTTCAATTGCAGACCCTATGAGCTAAGGGGTGAGGAATTGTCAATCTCTCTTGCCAGCAGGTGGAGGCAGTGAGAAAAGTGCGGAATTGTCAGGCTCCATGACTAAAGAGATGAAGAGACTGGTACTATAACTGGGAGAAAAAAACCTTTTATAAATCATTCTTTTATCTAGATTTTAAGTCTTAAAGATTATTAGAAGGGGATATATCTCAATTATGTCTTGGTTAATAGGTTTTACCAGGTTGTCTGTATATCTAATTGTTATATTTAGCAATATTAGTATGAAAAAATTCATTGAAAGAAATCTGAAGAATTAACTTTTCCATATAACTTTTTCCATAGCTCATACATTTTTACATAGTCTCTGTATGATGAGAAATTTCTATAATACAATTTTTGGATGATATTTTTACCCTAGCATAATTATGCATACATCTTTAAGAATATAATAATTTTTTTCAGCAAGGTCATTTATAAGTTAACCCTTAAAAAGCTTAAAATATAATAAAAAATACATAATTCTTTTCTATAGAAGTTACCATGTATTTTGGAGGAGAAAGATAAATTTTATGGTGTTTAAGTATGTATACTGAGAGGGAGGGGAGAAGAGGAAGAAAAAGTTTAGGGTGGAACCAAATTAAATAGGAAAAAGGAAAAAGAATCTGTACTAGAAACTTACATGTGATCCAATGTATGCATATATGTAAGTTACATATATGAACATTTATTAAATTGTATTAAAAAGTGCCATAAAGAAAAGAGTCATATTTCTCAAGCATCTGGAAAAAATAAAAAGGATAATTAACAAACCTTTTTTAGGACTTAAAAGTGTCTTTCATTATCTAGAATGCATCTGGAAAAATATTTGTTGCATTGTACATTACCTATAAGCTCTCATATCCTTATATTAAATTTAAATAAATATAATTTATTTGTTATTACTTTAACAGATATATGTTGAGTTCTTACTATAAGCCATGGATTTAAAATGGAACAGCTGTTTTTCATGGCACCTTGGAGGCAGTTGGCTGCTTCAGGATGAAGTTGAATATCTCTTTCCCAAACACTGGCTGCCAGACATTCACTGAAGTAGATTGTGCAACACAAACTTCATACTTTTTATGAAGTGTATGGCCACGGAAGTTGCTGCTGATGCTCTGGGAGGAGATTGGAAGGATTATATGGTTCAGATCAGCGGTGGGAACAACAAACAAGGTGTTCTCATGTAGCAGGGTGCCTGGACCCATGGCCACACCCACCTGCTGCTGAGCAAGGGGCGCTCCTACTATAGGCTGAGGAGGACTGGAGAGAGGAAGTGCCAATCTGTTCCGGGTTGCACTGTGGATGCCAGCCTCAGTATTCTCAACTTGGTCATTGTTAAAAAGATATTCCTGGTCTCACTGGTACTACTGTGCCTAGTTGGCTGGAGTCCAAAGGAGCTAGCAGAATCTGCAATCTTTTCAAACTCTCTAAAGAGGAAGATGTCTGCCAATATGTTGTGAGAACGCCCCTAAACAGGGAAGGCAAGAAACCTGGGACCAAAGCACTCAAGATTCAGCATCTTGTTACTCCATATGTCCTGCAACAGAAATGTTGGTGCATCGCTCTGAAGAAACAACACACTGAGAAAAAGAAGGAAGAAGCCACAGAATATGCTGAACCTTCGGCTAAGAGAAGGAAGGAGGCCAAAGAAAAACACCAGGACCACATTGCCAAGAGATGTGGGCTGTCCTCTTTGGAAGCTTCTACTTCTAAGTCTGAGTCCAGTCAAAAATGAAATTTTCTAAGTGCAACAAATACATAAGAACAAACATAAAAACAAACAAAGATAAAATAAAATGGAACACAACATTTCCAAATCCTTGCCCTTGTAAAGCTTATATTCCAATGCCAGAGAAAGAATACAAACAAAAATAAGAAGTTAAATATATAATATTTTATTTGGGGATACCTTTATAGATAAAAATAAATTAGAGAAAATGGTGAAGAATACTGGGCATGTTGCAAATTAATATTGAGTAACAAAGGCAAAATACATATCGACCCTCATACTAGGGACTGGTATCATTAGCACGTTGCTTCTGGACAAGTCAGATTAGCTCAGGATCTCATTACAGTGAGAGGTTTCCCTCGAGTGTATCTTATTTATGTTTGGACTTTTTAATTCAGGATTTAATTTATTCTTAAGCAATAATTTGGCTTAAAGCATTCAGCCTAAACAACTCAAGGCTGTGAAAATATTTTTCTTCCTTCTATTTTCCTTTAAGAGTAACTGTGGGCAGCACTGCTGTAGAACACCAGATGGAAGGGAAAGAGCCCGACACCATCTTTTCTTCATCTGTGTCGCCGGGGCACTCGCTCCTCATTGCACAGGAACTGGGTATTTCCAGGCCTCAGATGTGGTCACATGCATCCTCTGCTGACTACTACAGATTTCCCTTCAAATGAACCACAGGAATGTGTATTTCATAATAATCGACAACAGCTTCTCTTGTAATGCGTTGTTTTGTTTTTACATATAGGCTGGCAGCGCCGGTCTCAAATTCCAGCCTTAACCTACAGGTCACTTTCCCTACTGGAGTTTTAAAACCACCAATATTAAGTTCATTGTTTCTAACTCTTGTCAAGGGCTACAAAAGAAAACATCTTCCAGAGTTTTGAGAAAGTATGACAATCCAGGTCTTGTTCATATTGACAATAAGTTTAATGATTTGGCCAACTTCTTTATTACTCACATTGTCACATTATGATACCACCTAAAGTGATGCACTTTCTAGTGAATGTGACAGAAGGATCTTCTCCATCTCACCTAAGCTTAGAGTCAACTTAGACAAACTTTGGGAAAGGGTCCATTTCCACTAAGAGGGTCATAAAATCAACCATTATTATAGCTCCAGAGGCATTAATCTCCCTTTATGCTTCAAAAATATATACTAATGAGTAAAAAAAATACATAACGATAAGTATAACAATTAATATTTAATAATGATCTAATTCTAAATAATTTAGGTATGATTATGAAGTAAAAATATGTAAAGTTAACCGCACTCCAGTGAGAGGAAGAGAACGCAAGCTTGACCGGGTTGGCGGCTTTTCTCAATGTCTCACGCTCAAGAGGTACTCAATAAAACTTTGATTAATAAGTAAAAATTAGTACCTGCCTGTGCTGAATAAATCTATGTAGATGTGAAGGTCATACCCTTGGAATTTAAAGGGTCGACCTTTCTATGGAAAGAAAATAGTTATGAAAGAAACTGAATAATTTAAAAAGCACAACTTAAAAATGTTAGTACATCATCAAATGCTTGTGAAATAAGGTGTATGTCTAAGAAATAATTTAATTTTTAAATCCTAAGCAGGAAGTGTTTAAATCCAAATACATATCATATTAGTTATATTATTGTACAATGATATTTTTTGCATTTGCTCAATAATCATCTCTACATATGTGAGCTTGAATTTTTTTTATTTTTATGCTCATCCAAGGATATTTTTTCATTGCTTTTAAAGAGAGAGAAAGGGAGACATGAAGGGAGAGAGAGAAACATTGATCTGAGAGAGAAATATCGATTGATTGCCTCCAGCATGTGACCCAACTGGGAATGGAACCTGTAACCTGGGTATGTATGGGCCCTGACCAGGAATTGAGCCCACAGCCTTTCAGTTACAGGATGGCATTTCAACCAACTGAGCCTCACTGGCCACGGGTGAGCTTGAATGTTTTTGACTCAAGAATTAGATTAGATTTGGCTTTTTTCAAGCACCATACTTTTTAAAAAAGATAACAATTGAGAAATAAATTGTGAACAGGCTTTTAAATGCCAGATCAAGAGCTCTGTCAAAATTTCTCCACTCCTGCCCTGGCTGGTGCAGCTCAGTGGACTGAGTGCTGGCCTGCAAACCAAAGGGTGGCTGGTTCAATTCCCAGTCAGGACACAGTCCAGGTCCTCAGGAGGGAGCACATGAGGGGAAAGCACACACTGATGTTTCTCTCCCTCCATTCCCCTCTCTCTAAAAATAAATAAATAAATTCTTAAAAAAAAACAAAACAAAAACCAAAACGTTCTCCACCCCAAACCTCCTTGAAAAAAACACTACTTTTTTTATAGTACTACACAAGACTGGCTATAAAAAAGAGATTTTCCTTTTGCATAAAACAGAGGAATGGTTGCATACACCTAGCATGTGGCATTGGTGATTTTGGAAACACTAAATGGGTGTCCAATTACACTTCTTCTGCATCTTAGGGTTGCCACAGGATTCATTTTTCTCTCCCACCAAGCGCATGGAAGAGAGGGCTCTGTTCTTAAATGTCCACTGTTCCCGGCAGGGAATGTAATTAAATGCAAGCTAGAAAAACTCCTTTCCTTTCTGAACTGTGTATAGCAGAGCATGTATATCTAAGAAATATTTATATTACCAAAGAACTTCAGATGATCCTAAGTACACAGAGAATTTAAATTAATGATTCTTCACACCACTATACATACAGTTGGAATAAAACTTGCCATTCTCAAATGTAAGAAAATGACTAAAGTAATTAAGTTTAAGTAAAATTCCTCCTAAAACTAAATTTAGGGGAGGTATCTGTTGAATATGTTTATATATATTTCATCTAAACTTAAACTGGAAATTGTTAATGTATATTACTAAAAATCACTAAATATATGATATTAGCATGTAAGCCATTTTTTATCTCATAATGTTTTCTGAGAACATAGCAACTGATGTATTTATGTAATGAATTATGCTTTATGTATATTAAAGTTTCCACTATAAATTCTTTATGTGTATTAAAGTTTCCACTATAAATTCTACACATCTTTTTAGATATAGGTGCTTTATAATTATACCTTAGTATTTATTTTTAGATGAACTTATTGAATTAGACCTGTTGGCATTGTTCATTTGTCTTATTATTTGGGAAACCTTATGTGATTTAATTGTGCTAAAGCTGGACTAAAAGTGTGAAGGCAGTTCAAATGATAAACTAGTGCTTTAAAAATACATCCTTCATGTAAATAAGATGCACATGTAATTTTCATAATATATGTTTATTTTATAGCAGTGTTTTATCCCATATTCTCTCCATGAGATACAGTAATTTAAATTAAATAACAAAGCACACGGAAAGACCTAGCAGTACGTAATACTTGCTATAGTTAATTCTATGGGGGAAATGAATGAGCCTGCGTGCCTTTGTTGAGGGCAATGCACACATTTCTATTCAGACTCTTTCGTGATGAAGCAGTTGTCTCGCCATCAGGAGTGTACTGATGTAAAAACATCGCAGAAACCCAGATAAAAGAACTACAAAGGTATAAAAACTGTAGTGAACATTTTATAGTGAGTCATTTATGAGCAGTTTGTGTAGTATATTATCAATTGTTTAATTGACTGTAGATGAAATGTATGCCAATATGGTGTCAATAGTAGATATCTTCATTGGACATCAATTTAAGTGAAAGATCCCATGTTAATTATTCACTAATTTGTTCAACATATACACTCAGCATTTCAAATCCAACTCTTAAAAATTAAAAAGAAAAGTGAGAGGCTACTCTGTTCTTGAAGAACTTTTAGTTTAACCAGGTACCTAGGTTAGATACACACTGATGCGATTGATTTGAACTTCAGGTTTTCTAGCTCTAACTGGTACTTTTATTCTCCTGGCATTTGTCTGTTTAGACTCAAGTCATGTAGGTTGGTTTACTGTGTCTGCACTCTAAATGGACATCTGCACTTGTAGCAGGGCCTGATTTTTCTGCATGCTCAGTATTGATGTGAGTCCCATACCCTCTGTCTTGCTTTTTTAAGAGGATGAGTCTTCTATGTCTTAGATATTTTCATGAATAGAATTTCCAAGACTCATAAAAATCATTAAAAAATGCACTGGGATGTTCCAAAGTTTTACAAAACTGCTGAAACTCTGTTTAATGTAAGTTAAAGCCAGCACTTTTTGTGAAGGCAGCTGTTTTCTGATGTTATGCATTTACGCAAGAGTATAATTAGCATTTTTAATGTGTATCTAAATTTTAATCCTATTCCAACTACTGATAGATCCATCATAAATATGAAATAAAAATGAAGACAACTTTGCATATTGTTTATGTACCATATGCAAACTAGGTATTCATTTCGGACACATAGTCCATCATATTTTTAGACCCATCTATAACTAAAAGAGCTAAAAGGCCTCTAGGGATAAAATGCTTATTTGTCGCACAGAGTAGTGACAGCTGTCTGCATTGTGGACAAAACACTAAGTGGAGTTTAGCATCCTTTGCCTCAATCGCTAATGATACAGAAATTTATGACAACAGAGGTCAAGATTTGATTTCTGTATATTTCAAAATTTAAAGCTTATAAATCACATTTTAAAAGTATCCAGAAATTCCCTAAAAGTTTAAAAATTTTTCTGAATGTTCTCAAGTATTTGCCATCAAAATCACTGGGCTCAAGTCCCAGAAAAATTTAAACCTAAATGGTTCTGTCTAATGGAGGCATGAATAATTCCCAATCAACGATATTACGAGAAGAAAATTGTATCAAGTAAATTATAAAAAAACCATAATTTTAACAATATAATTTTAATTCATGGACTTGATAAAATTCTAATTACTAAATTATCAACAAATAGAACTTATGCTAAGATTTAAAAATTGAAGGTAAAAGTGTATAAATTTTAATACATGAAGGAGCATCTATATCAAATATGTTCACCTAAAGAATTTATTTTAAATATAAAAATCTCTCATTTTATTACTTGTCTTGTGAATATTTGCATATTTGTTACATGCAATGCAAAATTTAGTTAATCAATATACCCTCGAAACTCCAATACACAAAAAAGTTCTAAAATTCTCAATTCAAGTAATAAAATAAAAAAACTCAAAGGTTGAGGCTGCATTATGTTTGAAAAGATCATTTGTTCAGTTTTGCAGGCAGATATAGTAGTTTACTTCTTTATATTTAAAGATTAACTTAATATTAAAGGGCATGACATCATTCTTCAAGTAGAAATGTTGATGTCTTGCCTTCAATAAGAAATTTGTAAGTAGGGGAAAGGTTAGGGACAGAGCTTTCTATCTGCTAGAGATAGAGGAGACAGTTCATTAGTGTCTAAATAAACCAAATTGTCAGTGACAAGGTAATTAAAGCCCTGAGTCCTGGGTCAGGTCAGGTATGTGATTCCAAACAGTAGTGAAGCCTCCCCTTCGTGGTTATGATGGACGAGAAGGCAAGTCAAGCTGTCCAAGAAGTAAAAGGAAAGAGTCTCCTTGCTCCCAAGAGCAAAAGGTCAAGTAAGAAGTTTTGACAAACTGGAGGAATACCTAAAAAAATGTTGGGGGAATTGGCACTGCCAAAATGAAATTACTTAAAAATGACTTATTCCAAATTAGAAAACAAAATAACATGACATAACCAAGCTCGAATAAATGAAAGTGTCTTCTTAAATGGAAACATGAAGACTTTTCTTAAGTGCTGTATGACATAATCGCACATATCAGAAGTTACTTCAGCTATTCTGAGCTTAATATTGAAGACTCTCAAGAACTTAGCTTTGCTGCTTATGAATTCAAAGGAGAGTGGGTTTCTGTTTTTAAAGGTCCCTATTACTGTTCTCAAAGCTATTTAAAAATTATCATCAGAACCTGAAATGAGTCCTAATTAGATACATTTTACCCAATACTCACTAAAAAATGTATACAGTGTTTTGTTATAAACATGCCATTACAAATGTTAAAAAATAAATAATATATAATTATTCTATAATTGTAAATATAATAGAAATATGTGTTTATGGCACCAAATGTGCAATCCTCTGACCTCTGTTTGAACTATTACAAATTTTAAGTTACTTGAAAATTTATGATTTTGGTACAGTACATTTTGAGTCCAAAAATATCATGTGGATTCCTTACACACTGCAAATAGCACATACTTATTTCACTTCAGGGAATTTTTTGGTGAATTTATTTTATATGTTTACTTTTTAAAACTAAATAATATTAGAACCAAAACATTAGAAAATTTAATTGCTCATCAAGATACTAAAAATAGAATATAAGAAAGAGAAGGTAGATAAATATGATGAAGAGTAGGATAGAGGAAAAGAGCATAAAATTCTAAATTTTGCTTTTACCATTTTCTTTTGTAAATATTTATTTATTTAATTATTTATTTATTAGAGAGAGGAAGGAAGGGAGAACAAAAGGGAGAGAAATATCAACATGAGAGAGAAACATTGATCAGTTGCCTCCAAATGTGACCCGCAACCTAGGCATGTGCCCTGACTGGAATAGAACCTCAAATTTTTGCTTTGCAGAATGACACTTACCAACTGAGCCACACCGGTCAGGGCTAGAGTTTTAAATTTTACCAACGTGCTTTCTATGGTAGAATTAACACAATATTTTTTTACAAAGTTCTAAGGAACAAAATCCAAAACTAAGCTATTTAAAAGAAAACATTCCAGTACTTCCCTACAATTACAATTCCATTGTTTCAATTGAACTAAAAAGATGCAAATTAAAACCACAGTAAGATATCACTTCACACTGGTCAGAATGGCCATCATTAACATATCAACAAACCACAAGTGCTGGTGAGGTTGTGGAGAAAAGGGAACCCTAGTGCACTGTTGGTGGGAATGCAGACTGGTGCAGCCACTGTGGAAAAAGTACAGAATTTCCTCAAAAAACTAAAAATGGTATTGCCTTTTGACCCAATGATTCCACTGATGGAATTATACCCTAGGAATCCTGAAACACCAATTCAAAAGAACCTATGAACCCCAATGTTGATAGCAGCATTATTTACAATAGCCAAGCACTGGAAACAGCCTAAGTGCCCATCAGTAAATGAGTGGATCAAAAAACCACGGTACATTTACACAATGGAATACTACACAGCAGAAAGAAAGAAGGAACTCCTAACCCTTCTTGACAGCATGGATGGAACTAGAGAGTATTATGCTAAATGAAATATGCCAGGAGGTAAAAAACCTACCATATGATCTCACCTATAAGTGGAAATTCGTCAACAAAACAAATAAGTGAGCAAATATGAACCAGGGACATGGAATAGAGAACAAACTGATAGTTAGTTACCAGAGGGGAGGGGGAAGGAGGATAATGGGAGAAAGAAGGGGAAGGGTCAAGTCAAGGAACAAGTATATAAAGGACCCAAGGACAAGGACAACGGGGTGGAGGGGTAGGGGGAGGATTGGATGTGGAAAGGCAGGGCAGGGGAGAGCAATGGGGGAAAAAGGGGACAATTGTAATTGAACAACAATAAGAAAAATTAAAAAAATTGTTTATCATAGTTAATACAGTTGAACAAAGTCAAAACTGACAAATGATTCAGAAAACAATAAAGTGACTGAGTTACACAAATATGTTTTCTCTAAGAACTCTGACTGATGTACAGGGAAACTACATTTTCATGTGTCTGAACAAGATTAGATTGACTAGAAGTTCTTCTTAGTTAGGAAGCAATTCAGAAGCCTAGAACTATGATAGGCTTTAAATGAAAACTATGATAATTTACTATGCCTACTTCAGCACAAGCTGGAAAATATTTTGTTCTCTTTCATGTGACAGCACTGCTAACAGCAAGCAAGAGTAAATATGTATGTTATATCATTCTTTAATAGAAAAATATATAATAATTATTGAAGATTATCCATAAAAATACATCAAATCAATGACATATATATTTTGACATATCAATTAATGACAATAAAATGTAGTAAATCATAGGCATTAGAAAGAGGCATTTATCAATTTTAGAAGTCAACAGGCTGATCTATGCATATACTAATAGGATATGTAATAATACAGTTATCATATTTTAGTCTACACAAATAAATTTTTGAAATATCAAAGCATGTACCAAATCATATTTGTATATAAAGGCTTTATGGAATCTAAGATGTATTGAATAACAAGTTGTCATGCAAGTAATGATAATAGGTTTAGTGAAAGAGGAAAAGGGCTTTTCCCCCATGGACATAATGGGCACCGCTACCTAAATAATAAGATACACACCAAGGCCTCTCAAAGAAAGAGCGCTGCTCCAGTGAATTTGGCATTTATCTCACTTTTGGAAAATTAAACTTCTTTCATATTAGTTAAAACTTTTTGTCAACTTGTAGGCTTCTTATACTGGGATGATTGCTTAATTTTTGCTTATAAGAATTAAAAATAAGCTAGTTGAACTAGTTCAGGAGAAAAAAAATCAATTTGTTCAATCAGACATTATTATGTTTTTCTATCCTAACCTAGGTAGGACATTTTGATTTGCTTTTTTAGAGAGAAAGAAGAAGGGAGAGAGGAAGGGAAAGAGAGAAACATCGATGTGAGAGAAGCTTTGATTGGTTGCCTTAGTATGCACCCAGACTGGGGATCTACACTGGGACTAAGGATCGGATGCATCTGGAATAGGGGTCACATGTACCCGTGCCTAGACTAGGGATGAACTTGCAACCTAGGTATGTGCCCTGACTGGTAATTGAACCCACATCCCTTTGGTTACAAGACAATGCTCCAACCGCTCAGCACACCAGCTGGGGTTGTTATTGTGACTGTGAAGGATTTCTTCTTTCCCATCCCTAAGGTTACCTTTCACTATCCTGCTCTTCTCATGTGATATAGATATTATTAAATAAATTCCTCTATGCAAGTAGCTGCTCAAGGGAGAAGGGATGATAATAACATTGCAAAAATAACTCAAAGGATAATGTTTATTATTTTTTTAAAAGGCCACCAGATGTTTAAGTTTAAGTAATAAAATGTCAGATATACCTGAGGATGGGACAGAATTCAGTATTTCAACTGAAGAAATTGGCCGTAGGCAGAAACCAAAATAGTTATTGATCTTTTGAGGCAGGAGATTGATCACAATAAGGTAAAGGAGGAGGTAGGCAAAAACACCATTGGATCATGTAGAAATTCCATTAATTGTTTGTGTTTCTTTGATTAGTTAAAAAGCAAAATAACCTTCTTAGAAAATGAGTGGAGAGGATGTCTTACAGACTTAAGGAGAACAAAAAAAGGTATGAAATATTCATCTTGGCAAGAGAGATATGAATTGGCTAGAGAAATGAAGGAATGCTTCATGGCTCCATTGGAGGTCGTTAGCCATAAATTTAAAGTAAATCAGGCCAGTTTGCTTGTGTGTTTCTCTTCAACTATGCAGGTGAAGAGTAGGCAAAGAATTTAGCAAGATTTGCATTTTTGCCACATGAGTAGATTAGATGAAAGCAAATGTCGAAAACTGGGACAGGATGTGTTTGAGAGAGTGATTATTATGTTGGACCAGGAAATTTCAGTCAAGTAAAGAAAGAATTAAAGGTAGTGTGAGAGTGTCAGATAATGAGTATATGAATTGAAATGTGAAAAGATTGGAATTAATGGTATCTGGTCACTGGATCAGGTCAACAGGTCAGATAGGAAATGGCAGTTAAGAATGGAATGTTTGATTTGAGATTGCGGTGAATGACTGTGAGCAGTGGGATGAAAGGTAAGTAAAAATAGCTGGAGTCAGAGACAAGAAACTAGAATGCTGTGGTGTTGGATGTACTGTGTTTGTGGATAACATAATCAGGGATTTAAGAGCTGTGAATGCTCCTGATGAGGTTGCCTAGGAGTTCAGATTTTTGTGTACTGCTGCTATTCCTCTCTCAGGTAGTCTCCACACAGGGCCTGCAGGACTGAACCAGAGACTGAAACAGGATGCTGCATGTTCCTGCAAAACATTTCCCACATTTCCACCTCTTTGTATGTGGGGAGCTTTTATCGCAAGCTAACAGTTGGCGTGGGCCATTTTTGCTAATGTTTTGTGTAAATGGCAACATTCAGTAAAATTAGGATAACTTTAGTTTTACATATTTTTTATCAATGAAACTTTTTGTGATTTACTATAAAATGTATACTGAATTATTTTTCTTAAATTTTAAACAGACAAATACTGGAAAAATCACTGGAAATTAAAATAAAAGTAATAAAATATGTAAAAATTCCGATTTATTGAAAATATTTTGAAAAAAGTAAGTAAAATGTGTAAAAAAGAAAGAATTAAGTTTTCTTTCTTAAACTTCATTGTAAAAAAAGAAGAATGACGTTTTACTAGTGTTTTTTGTTGTGTTAATTGTATTTAAAAAAAGAAATAATGAAGTTTTAGTAGTGTTTTTTTGTATGATAATCATTAAAACAGACATGCATACTTAACACATTGTAGTCGGGACACGTACTTATACGTTTTACGTTGACTGGTAGTGGAATGCGGGACACGTATAAATACGTATTTTGTAGACTAGTGGTAGAATGCAGGTAATGGATAAAAACGTTTATTTTTATACTTTTTTATTGCTCTAAAGGGATGCTAACATGATATATGAATTCCAAAGGACAAAATTTGGGTCTCTTTAACATAGACAATGGTGAATTAAAAAATGTCAATACTCATAGCTGTATGGTCAGTTTTCCTAAAAATCCATCAGGTCTGATCTCACCAATGTCCTATATTTCTATTACTTTAATCTGCACCAGAAACTCAACTGCTAGGTTATCTTTCAACACAGAGGCTTTTGTCCGTGTATGCACATTCCCTAAATTCATCTAATCTTTCTTCTCTCCTGACCCTCACACCCTTCTCTTGTAGTCTCTGGAACACACGCCACACTATTACCAAAATCCTCCAGGGTCATTGCCTTCTTCTCTGACAGTTATGGAAGTAAGGTACCTATTTATAGTAAAAAATGTTGCTTCTATTGATACCTTGCTAAGTGGAAAAAAATGTCATCTCCCACAACCCCTTCCTTGAGATCGGGTGGTTCAGATGTCTTCCTCCTTCTTGAGATCTAAACAATTATCTCCCCTCTGTCCCCATAATTTATCTTTTTCTTTCCTTTTCTCTCTCTCTCCCTCCCTCTCTCTCTCTTTTCCCTCCCTCTCTTTTTTTCTTTCTTCTTGTTTTTTCCCTTTAGCTTTTTGGAGGGTATGCCATTAAATCCAACCATTTAACTTTCCGTCATTCTCTTTTATGTTTTGAAATATTATCAACCAGCACTTTCTCAAAACTCTCTTTCCCTCCAATACTACTCCTGTAACAATTCTTGCATTTCACTATTCATGGATGGGAAAGCCAAGAGACCCACCATTATAGAAAACACTGGAAAAGTAGTCAGATATCTACTCCTAAAAGTCATCAAGTTCTAATGGTTTTACATTGATTTTTATTAAAATTCAAAAGTAACAATATCTAAGTTATTTAAACTGATCTAGAGCACAGGAAAATGTAAAAATCTCTGTATCTTTTTCTACAAGATAGAAATGTTTAGCATGTTTAATACCTCAACAGGATACTATTAGCACAAATGAAAACTATTATTCAATATTATGAAAGCAATTTAAATAAATTATAAAAGTATAAAATTCTAGTTCCAGCCAAGATGGAGGCGTAGGTAGAAATCGTTTGCTTCCTTGAACAACCAAAAGGAGGATAAAAACCAATCTAAAAATAATAAACAACAAGAAGTGCTAGAAAATCAAACTGCATGGAACTCCAACAACCAAAGAATTAAAGAAACAGTTAACCAGACCTGTAAGAGGGAGATTGGCAGACAGGTGGAGAAAGAGAACCAGGGCCAAGGCAGCAGACTGCGAGGGCGGGGCTGAACTGAACTGGAAACAGACTTAGAGTTGACTGTGGACTATGGCGGGGTTGCCTCAGTGGGAGAAACTCGCAGTCTCATACAGGAGTCCTTTGGGAAGTGGGGCTAGAGCTCAGCAGGCAGGTGAGCTGCACTGCTCCCTCCCTGGCCCCTCCCCCACAGGCCGCTCACAGCGCAGCAAAGAGGGTTGCCCTGCCCTGGTGAATACCTAAGGCCCCGTCCCTTACAACTTACCAGGTGTGATGAGACAAAGAAATAGGGCCCAAACGAAAGAACAGAGCAAAACTCCAGAGAAAGAGCTAAGTGATAACGAGATAGCCAACATATCTTATGTGGAATTCAAAACATTGGTAATCAAAATGCTCACAGAACTAATTGAGCTTGGTCGAAAAATGAAAGAACAAATGAAGACTATTCAAGATGAAATGAAGCAACATATTAAGGGAACCAACAGTGACAAGGAGGAAACCAGGATTCAAAACAACAATTTGGAACAAAAGGAAGAAATAAACATCCAACAAGAACAGAATGAAGAAACAGGAATTCAAAAAAATGAAGAGAGGTTTAGGAACCTCTGGGACAACTAAATGCTACAATATCTGAATTATAGGTGTACCAGAAGGAGAAGAGGAAGAGTAAGAAATTGAAAATTTATTTGAACAAATAATAAAGGAAAACTTCCCCAATCTTGTGATGGAAATAGACTTCTAGGAAGTCCAGGAAGCTCAGAATCCCAAAGAAGTTGGACCCAAAGAGGAACACACCAAGGCACATCATCATTAAGTTACCCAAGATTAAAGATAAAGAGAATCTTAAAAGCAGCAAGAGAAGAGGAGAGTTACCTAAAAAGGAGTTCCCATAAGACTATCAGCTGATCTCTCAAAAGAAACCTTACAGGCAAGAAAGGGCTGGAAAGAAGTATTTGAAGTCATCATGAAAGGCAAGGACCTATATCCGAGGTTATCTTACCCAGCAAAGCTCTCATTTAGAATGGAAGGGCAAAGAAAGTGCTTCCCAGATAAAGTCAAGTTAAAGGAGTTCATCATCACCCAGCCTTTATTATATGAAATGTTAAAGGGACTTGTTTAAGAAATTGAAGAAGATAAAAAATATGAACAGTAAAATGATAACAAAATCACAATTATCAAGAAATGAACCTAAAAAAAAACCCAACAACTATGAAAACAAATACCAAGCAAACAACTAGAACAGGAACAGAATCAGAGAAATGGACATCACATGGAGGGATTTCAGTAGGGGGTGGGAGGGGGAGAATAGGGGGGGGAAGGTACAGGGAATAAAAAGCATAATTGGTAGGCATAAAATAGACAGGGAGAGGTTAAGAATGGTATAGGAAACAGAGAAGTTAAAGAAGTTATATGCACAACCCATGGACCTGAACTAAGGGGAGGAAATGCTGGAGGGTTGTGGGTGCAGCGCAGAGGAGGGATAAAGGGGGAAAATTGGGAAAACTGTAGTAACATAATCAATAAAATACACTTTAAAAATTATAAAATTCTAAGCAATACTAGCAAATACACTCCTGAAATATTTGTATATATACGGGGATGTGGGGGATACAAAGGTGGCTAAATATTAGGAAATTGAAAAATTAAGCAATAAGTCTTTGACATTGAAAAAGCATTTGATAATACCAAAAAAACATTCCAGACATTTAAAATTGCTTTGCAAGATTTGAAAATAAAAGTTTGTCATGATTTAATAAAAATTGTCTACCAGAAACCTTCAACAAACATCTTACTAATGATGAAGTATTAGAAAAATTGCCACTAAGGTGAATAATGAGATAAGTGCTATTATCACTATCTCATACAGTGCAATAGGCAAGAAGGATACACAGAGTGGTCAGTGGTAAAAAAAAAGATACAAAATTATAATTATTTAATGATAGTGCCTGCTTAGATAATACAAAATAAAGTATCATTTTATTAAAATCGTTTGAAGTGTCAGTAAGTGGTGTTGTAAATTCAACACAGAACAACTAACATGATAAAGGATCAATAAAATAAAATATGACAGAAAAATATTTCATTCATTCTAGCAACAAAAAGTATATGAAATAACTAGAAATCAACCTAAGAAAGTTTTCATCCCCAGGTCAAAAATTTGGGAGAGGCTAGGCCAAGCAGAGGGAGGACATGCCCTTACATAGGGGTGCTTGAGGTTGGGGCAGAGCGCCTTTGATATTTACACTTTAAAACTGCTTAGTCTAGAGTGGTTATCACTTGATTTTAGGTCATGAAATATCGTGGTGAATCACGTGGACTCTGGGAACAGACAATCTGTATTCAAATCCTGATTGTATAGTACTAGGCACATTTGCTAAGGTCACTCTCCTGATCCACAATCTCCATTCTTAACAAAAATAATGATACTAATATGCATCTTTATTGGACTGTTGTTAGAATACAAGGAGACATGTCATATAAATTTCTTAGTGAGATGTCCGGCACAAAGTTACTTTTCAGAATTCCACCAGCATATTTACTTCTCATGGAGTACTATCATCTTTCTAACTGTTCTCCCTACTGCTGCCCTTGGCTCTATTCCTTACTGCAAAGGGATCCTGTTAAAAATTAAATCAGATAACAATAATCTTTGGCTCAGAAGCCTTAAATTACTTTTTGCTACCCACAGAGTAAAAGCAAAATCCTTAGAATGACCGAAATAGCCTTTCAAAATCTAGTCTCATGCTCCCTCTCTTCTGCTGTTCCACTCCACTCCTTTCTCAGCGACCTGAGGTTGTGTTCCCTCTGCGCTAAGTTTGCTACCTTACCTCCTTCATCTCTTTGCTCAAATGCTACCTTTTTGTAAAGAATCTCCCTGATCACCCTATCTAAAATTAAAAAACGAAATACAAAACCCTCACCCTGAGCACTGTGAATTCTCATTTCCTTCAAGAATTGTTTTTCCATGTCAGTTTATGATGAGCACTGTATGTTACATAAGTACCTATTATTGTCTTCCTTTATAAAGTCTAATCTAAATCAGGGCAGGGATTTTCATCCATTTTCTTCAGTCCTTTTCCCCAGTACCTACAATAGTGCCTGCCTGGCACACAGTATACACTCCATAAATAGCTGTTGCCCTGGCTGGGTTGTTCATTTGGTTAGAGCATCATCCCATACACTAATAGATTGTGGGTTTGACTGTTGGTCAGTGCACATAACTAGGTTGCAGGTTTGATCCACTGTCACGGCGTGTATGGGAGGTAATGGATTGATGTTTCTCTCTAACATTGATGAGGATTAAAAATAAGTAAGTAAATAAATATTTGTTGCATGACTATAATTATCCCAACATTACCACTATGAAATGAAGCTACTGAATTTATTTTCATGTGTTAATATCCCAACTTTTAAATATTAAAAGTTCTCATGTTTTATTGTCACATTTTATGGTGACTTTATATTTTCTTCCCTTTAATTCCTAGCATAGGAAAACTACCTTCCAGATGTGATGGTCCTTGATTACCCTGATCTGATAATATCTCAAGCAGATCTCCCCCAAACATTTCTTGATATTAATGTCTTTAAGATTCTATACTTTAACAAATCACAATCTTTTTAAAATAAAAATAATGCCTAGATTTCAAATCCCTTTCCCAAAAGGAACACTGAAATTCAAATGCCAAGGCTACAGGATCAGCTTCAGTGCCTACACGGAGCAAGCGAGCCAGTCTCATCTCAGTCAGCAATTGGCTCGATAGAGAGTTTCTCTCCATCACGGAAAATGTGTAGCAGATTCTCAACACCTGTCATCAGTCAAACCTCAGGGCCTCAGCTATGACTTGGAGAAGCTCATAGGAAGTTGTGTAGGCCTGGCTCCAAAGGAGGAGACGGTGTGGTATATAAATAGTGTGAAGAATAAATAAAAATGATGAAGAACTTTCTCAAAAATTTCTGACCAAACAATCTGTCAACTTTTGAGAGGATTACAAGATCCAGGAAAAATTGGCTTTTATGTTAAAGGTAATTCATCCTCACCAGATAATACATTCTGGAGAAAGCATGAACTACAGAGGCACCATGGAGAGTAGAAAATTTAAAGCATTATACATGTGTGAACATTCACACCAGAAAATGAGCCAATAAATCAGTGGCCTTAACTTTTGCTTGCCCTCATTAAAACCTGGAGCCAAAGTCTTCTAGTGGCATGATAGAGCCAAAAGCACTTTTTGAGCAATGTGTGGATGGTGATTTATAAGCGGTAAAGAGTATAATGTCATATGGTAAACAAAATCTAGCTAACATGATTCTTCCCTTATATTGCTTTACTTATATTCCTGATAGAGTACACCTAGGAGGTTAGTTGAAGGTTTTGTACAATTTTATATGATTTACATTCATATTTATTTTAATTGGATTCCATACTCATTCTGTTATCTGTATTATGCATGTTAGGAAATCGCTAATAACCATGGTTCTACTGACGTGCCCCACCACAATCATTTACTTGATTCATTTAAAAAGCTTCACTTTGTATCCATTAGCAGTGCTATTTAAATTTAAATATAAGTCACCAAATATTTCAAATTCTTAGTGTTAGATGAAAGTAAAACTTTAGTTACCGATCTTTAGAGATAGTTTTATGTTAGTACTCCCAACACTCAGGGCTTGTTCTAACCCTGAGGTAACAAGCATTATCCTCCAAACCGCTTACTAGCTGCATCTTATGCAGGTAAGAATCAGAGCGGGGAGATGACAAGGCTCTCAGCCTGTGACTATACCTATTATGGCCTCCTGAGGTTTGACAAGTAAATGATAGAAATCAGGAAGTCGAGTAGCACATAATATGATGGCTGGAGATTATCAGTGCTGCTGAGACAGGATAGTAGGAAACTAGGAAAATTCCTGGGCAATTGGAATGAGACAAGATCGTTTTAAACAAGACCAAATAATTTGGCAACAACTTAGAGCCAACTAGTGAAACCTTATCTTCCCTAACCAAAGACACTTGAGAGCAAATGGTTTAGCAGGTCTGTCCAGAAGGTATCTAGTCATGCAATAGGAAAAACTGAGAGAGGATACAAGGTGCAAGAAACATTGTACATAGGACAATGACGCCTCAGTCCCCTTCAAAGTAGGCACCTTGGAACCTCACACAGTTCTCCCAGTTGCCATCAGCTGCCCTGCAGTATTTTTCTGAATCTCATAGACAGTCTGAAATCTCTCCCCTTTCAAAGGTGATTTTAGTTTTAGAAAATCCAGAAGTCACAGGGCACCAAATCTGGGCTGTAGGGCGGCTGAGTCACCTGGGTGATTTGATGTCTCACCAAAAAACTCTGCACTGAGACTTGATGTACGTGCAGTCGTATTGTTGTGGTGAAGCTGTCAGTAACCAGTTGCCCATAGCTGCGGCCTTTTGAATCATTCTAATAGTTTTCACGGAAGAATGTTCAAGCTTAAGGCAAAATGTGTTGCAGATTCATTGTTCTGTTCACTCAGTCATTTTTGAATGACAAAGTATACATGCTCAATCAATGAAGTCTACCGCCCCCACTGACTAGTACAGTGAAGTCATCATTGTTCACATATGTGCGTTCTAGTCCACTCTCCTTGGCTGCCAGGTTGCATTGATATCGCACAAACCATTCTCATATTAACAATGGCTGGACATTTTCCAGGCAATCTTCATACACCTCTCCTCCCTAACCGGAAATCACATAGCTTAAATCGCCCTGGTCTTGGAGATAGAGGACAGAGAGCCAATTAATTCCCTTTGTAGCCTCACCTAGGGATGTATGAAATCTAGGGAACAAATTACAAAAACCCCATTAGAGCCATACAGATTCAAGATAAAACAGTAAAGCAGATCAAAGAATAATCTGAAACTCCCCTATATGTTCATTTTGATGCGTCAGCACATTAAAACCATACCTGGAAAGCTGATGACTATTCTGAATCCCGCACCTAAGATTCTCACCCTCAGAAAGAGTCACAACCCTCAACATGAAGCACAGCACACGGGTGTGCACTAGAGCAGGGCCATCAGACTCATTTTCACTGGGGCCACACCAGCCTCATGGTTGCCTTCAAAGGGCAGAAGGTAATTTTAGAACTGTATCTATGTAATTACTCCTTAACTGTTAAGCAAGAGCTCCAAGCTGCTGCTGGGTAGAAACAAGGTGGAGGGCTGGATTCAGCCCCTGGGCCTTGTGTTTGCAACCTGTACTCCAGAACGTACCCACATCCTTTTCCCGCTTATGAAATTTTCACTTCCTCCTAAACTCTAAGTGTTCTCACGAGACTTGCAAATAAGGGAGTGGGGTGGGTGGCAGCTCAATTGGGCTTAACCCCCCATCCCATCTCCAAGGCCCTCCTTTTCTCTGACTTTCCATTGAGCCAACAGCAGCCCCTCCTTGGCTCACTTATTCCCGGTAACACTCCTAGGGAGGTGAAGCAGAGCACCGCCTAGGCTCTCTCCTGTTACCTTTCTCTACCCTGAGTCCTTCCCTTGTTCCACTGCCCCAGCTTTAGTAAACACACTCTCAAAATTGCTTGGGCTCCTGCTGTGAAGCCCTTTCCCTGCAAGGTTAAGAACCCTCGCACTACCACCCTCCTGAGGCCGGCCCACCCCAGCCCCGATCCCTGTCCAGGGACCCTATGATCCTGTTTTCACTGAACCAGAGAATCTCAGAAAAGACTTTAGAGAGAAAAATGTTTGGCAGTTTTAATAGCAAAACATTTTTAAAGGAAGCAATAGTAGGAATCTCGACTCAATAACTCAAACTGCTTTAATTAAAGTGTGGGTTCAGCTGGAGGCGGCGGAGGGCACAGCCATCATGCTCCCTGCCACCCCAGGTGCCTCTGTGCTGCCCTTGACGGCCCCCACTGCACCTTATGATTCAGCTCAAGGTGTTTTGAAGAGAATTCTAACCTCTTTTAAACATTTTAATTTTCTCTATTTTATTCTTATTTATTATCTAGAGGTTGGAATAAGTAGGCATGGAAATTTGATGTCCTTATTTACAAGTAAAAAAACAAAACAAAGCATAACGGAGAAGCAATGAATTCAGGTGGCTTCTGTAATAGCACATGGCTAATTTTCATACTGGAATCTAGTCCAGTGGTTTTTACACCACAGCAGTGCAAACAAACAAAGAAAGGCAGAGCCACCTCACTAGTAACAAAGAACACTGAAAAAATAAAATGCCGTATCTTCATTTTAAACAGATGCTTTTGAAAATAACACCCCTACTTAAAACCTGTCAAGAAGTACAAATGGTAATTCCATAAGAAAACCTTAGTACACCTTCCAAGTACTTAGTACTGCCCAATCGAACTTTCTATGATGTTTCTGCTCTAATACAGTAACTAATAGCCAGATGTGCTTAATGAGCACTTCAAATGTGGCTAATTTGATTGAGGTGGTGAAATGTTTAATTTCATTTAATTTCAGTTAATTTACATCTAAGCAGCCACACATGCCTAATGAGCTCTGTGTTAGACAGTCCAGACCTAATCCTTTCCTTCCCCTTCTCGTCTTATCTCTCCCCACATCCTCATGTATTACTTAATAGCTTGCCTATTTTAAACGCAGTTTTGTGATTCGACCACTCTCTCCCAACTCTACTTGTTCTGTTAGCATCTTTCCCCAATCCGTTACTTACCTTTTCCTTGCCAACTTCTACTCACCTTTTGTGTTTTGTTTATACGGCAAGTCTCTTGAAAAGGTGTCTTAATCCTCTAACCCATTTCTACTTCAATCCTATTTAGACAGCACCTACCTAAGGTAGACCGCACTTAACCTAGTCTATTGCAATTATATTTTTACTTATCTCTTTACACCTATGAGAATGTAAGAGTCTCTCTGGAAAAAATTCTGCCAGTCACAAGTACATGCCTTGCCACTCACTATATTTTGAACAAATAAGTAAATGAATTAATAAATTAAAGTTTAAGAGCCTACTTAAGTGTGTCAATTATATTTTTGAAAGAGAACAATGGATATGGCATACAGAACTGTTATCTCTCAAGCACAGTAATGACAGGCTAATTCCTCACTTGTGTTTAACAGTAATGTGACAAACTGATTGGATAGAATATTGTTTAGAGACATATTCTAATAGCTATGAGGTGCTAATTGGCTGGACTAGAGTTACCGAAGTAGTCATGGAAAAGAAGATGTGAGTCCAAAGACTGTTGAAGAGTATGTTGAATAGAGCTGAAAAGAAACTGAGTAGTCAGAAACGATTCCAGTGAATCTTTTGTAATAAATACAGAGGAAAGTGATTACAAAGTCATTATATTTGTGAGCTGAATACAGTTTTGGATGATGCATGATAAAAATGATAATGGAAAGTAAATTGTAGGAATGTCGAAGTGTGGAATGTCTAATTGGTCAAGTTGTATAAACAATTGATAATATATGACAATTAGGAGTATAATTGAGCAATCAGGCTAAAACTTGTAGATATTAGAGTTATATGAATGGTTTGACTTTTTGATGGAAATCAGTGTAGGAAGAAGAAAATAAACCAAATAACTAAGTATTAAATATATCCAAGTTAGGAGACAAAAGAATTATAAATGTCAGAGCACTGTTCAGAAATATACAAAAAGTTAAAAGATGAGAGTTTTCAGAGGGGGTGAGAGACATGATTGAAAGTATTGACTTACCCAGAGAAACTGAATTGGAAAGAAGTAAGAAAAATAAAATTTGAATAGAAAGACTCTTAGGGGTGACCATTGAGACAGCTCTCATTCTTATGCCTTGTATAGAAATACAAAGAAGAAGTATTGACATTTTATACCAGTCAAATGGCCAGAGGATTGTATTACAGAAATAAGACACGGACTCAGAAGCTGCGCCTACTCTTCTTTATTATGTTTGGGACCAGGAAGTTGTTTTATTACTTTTTTTTTCAGGAGATAGAAAGTTGAAGTCTGCTAAAAATATACACCATAAATGAATACAAATAATTGTGAAAATCTATTTGTCATTGTTTTCCCAAAGCTTTGACTGTTTAATTAAAGAGGCCCATAATCCATAGTGTCGATAAGACTTTTTTTAACAGGTTATTCCATAGCTCTTGGGGCATAGAAGCTCAAGCCAAAACTTACTATATTAGGACGTGCTCTTGTAAGATAGTCATGATGAGGGAAAAAGAAAACGAGAAGACAAACTTGGAAGTGCATTATCTACCTACGTACACTTCGTATCGAGCACAATTTAGCTGTCTCTTTAAGAAGCAACATGAAGTACTGCTTGGTTGCCTATTTTGCAATAAGCTAAGGAGAAGAATTTATCTGTCATCTCCCACTTCTATTGTCACTGGTTTGCTTCATTCACCATTTAAACACACCCTCACCCCACCTAAACTCACATACTTCCAGATTACATACAAGCAGGACCTAATGTGTCTCATGATGTATCATGTGTCAGAAACAATAAGAAAATATCAAGGAGGAAGGCCAAGTGCACATATGGACATAAAGCAAGATGTAGTCAGCTTGACCCAGGCCAAGTCAGTAGTTGCAGTATCTGGAATGAGGTAGCATCCAGTGGGCTCAGAGAGAGATCCCTCCATGAAGTTCTTAAATAGCACTAAGAAGCATCTGAGAGAGTTCACAAGTACCATCCATTCCATTCTTCCCCCTCTGACTTTAGCACTCAATGGTGGTTTGCAAATAGCTTGTAATTTTAGTTCTATTTTTGTAATGGGTAATTATGGATATTGAATATATGAGTAATTATCTATTTTAGATAATAAATATCCTGGGATACTTTGAGTAGGAATACTGCTCTGACTTGCCTATTAACTCTATTAATAAATTATGATGATTTTCATACAGACTTTATTTTTGTACAGCTTGGTCTTTGAAATCTTACTCTCTCTAAAGAACTGTGTTTTTTATATTTAATAAACATGCACTCCATTAATCCGAAGTGTTCTTTTGCCTTTTCCATTCAACAAGATTTCGTGTGTCCTCAAGGCTCAATTTAAAAGTCAAATTTTCTTTAAAGGTGGTTCTATATAGTTGACTTACTCAACTTCAAGTTCTTGAGTCCTTTTGTGGGACAAAAATTGAGGACAGTCAAAATTACTTATGAAAATCATTTATATCATCTACTAAGAGCAATATATGCACATAGTTTCTTTATGCAAACCTATATAAAATCCTCTAGTTTCTGGCTAGTCAGTATTTTCTATGTGGCTCCAAGTCTAAAGAACACCTCAAAATAATTTGCCTATTTCTTCTGTCAGTTTTGCCCTTAACTTTCATGCTTACTTGCAATTATTGCATATTTAATAGAGTTAAATTAGGTGTGTGACTCAACTCTACTGAGCTGAACCTTCTGAAACAGATTACCCATCTCTCCTGTGCCCTTCCAGTTACCTTCTATGCTATTGGCAGGCAGTTTATCTTAGCTTTCATTTCAATTGAAGGAGATGTGACAGTGAGGCATTCGTTCCCTGAAGTTATCTCTCATTTGGATATAATATTTTGTCCCTTTAAAGAAGCACTAGCATTAGAATTAAAAATAGAGACAATTAAAATATAATCTGGTAAGAAGGTTATTAGGAGCAATATATGAAAAAAATAGGTTTTTAGTAATTTGCCAAGTAAAAACCTGTTCCCTTGATTTGATTTTTTAGTTGCCAACAACTGCCTGTTCCCAGATTGTAAACAGCAGCCGTGGTCCCAGGGGCACCTTGCTTGGTGAGTCCTGATTTGACACACTAGCCGTCCTTGAAGGCCTCTGCACCGTGTCTATCTACTGTTCTAACACTAGTGTCCGGTTCTCTCCAAACCATCTCCCCGCTACAAAGTGAGCTCTACCTGAACAGGGTCTCTCTCTTATCTTTGTAGCCCTGACGTCCAGCACAATTCAATGGGTAATAGACCTCACTAAATGTTTGAAGAGATAATGATAAACAATTTTTAAGTTAGGCATGTTTCCGCATAAAATTTCAGCAGTTCTTACAACCTTCTCAAAATATATAAGATTAACAGACAATTAGATTATTTGTACTTATTTGATATCTGTGATTGTTATATTATAAAACAGAATTATTTTTGAGTTTAAGTTCCATTTCTAATAATCATGAAAACACACTGAAGATGTGCCACTTAAATGATTCATAATATTATTTATGCTCATACTAAGCAAGAAGAGATAATTAAACCCCCTAGTGTGCTCACTCAGAGGGCTGATAAATGTTTATTAATTATTATGGATGTGCTATAGATAACAAAAGACAATATATAATGTGCCATTAAAAATCAGCTGCTGTCTAGCTCAAGAATTGAATTTTCTCATTGCCTTGCTCTGTAACCTCAATATCTCTTCAACCTGAATAATTAAATTGAGGATTCTTTTACGGAAACTCTCTAATGCAATCTTGAAAGAGAACATTGTTGAACAACAAGTTCCAGCACAAACTCTACACTGAATATTTTTTAACAATCTTGGGAAGGCATTGGCTTAAAATAGCTACTCTTCGGACATCAGAACTTAATTAGGCAATCTTGTATTGGACACCAGATAAAATGGATAGTTAGCCACCTTAGATCATATGGCATGAAATAAATCATAATACAAGATTTCTTCCATTTACTGTCTTCTACAGTGTGGGACTAAATTGGTTTGAGATAAATGGTTTCCATCATATGCCTCTGTTGAGGATAAAAACCAGAAAATGACACTATTAATATACTGAAGTCGCCTCATTATTCAGGAAGATTAGACTAAAGAACTGAGATAACAGGTCTGTAGTTTGTTTTCTCAGCATATTAGATGGCTTTGCTAATGACTACAAAGTTTAGGATCATTTATATAAATCACAAACTGTGAACATGATAGTAGTGTTAAGTGATTAGGAATATGTTCCAATAATGTTTTAAGATTTCTTGCATGCTTTTCTTCTTGTGAGCTCATGAAATAATAGATTCAATGCTGTAGACTTTCAAAATAGATGAAAAGAAACAACATATAAGAAATCTTTAATGAAGGTTTTCATTCATCCATTTACACTATGTATTATGGACCAATTATATATGTGGTGATCTTTCATGATTCTAGCCAATTATTTCAAGAAGAGTAATTAAGTTTCCATTTAAATAGTTATAATATGGCTGATAAATGCTTTATAAAATAAGTAATGTAGAGGATGATGATAAAATTTTTGTTTGGGATTACGGAAGCAAAAGAGGTCATTCTCCTTCCTGTGGGAAGAATGCTGGGTTAATATCCTTTTGCAGATATGAATGTCCCTAACATGGACATAACAAATTGATAATAGAAACTAATTAAGACTGTGAACCAACACAATTTGAAATATCATGTTTAAGAGCTATTAGTCCTCAAAATTCTTTGTTACAGACAGATCAGCTTAGATTTCTATGCATATGTTGAGTTTCCAATGTAATTAGATGTATAAAAAGAAATGTCTTTTAATTTTATACATGGGTAGAAAAATTTAACAATGAACAAATACAATAAATAATTGTGGATAAACTAATAAAAGTAACTTCTTTTCCAAAAAAGATCGTGATAGATTTTGAAAATCATATAATTGGATGCTAATCTTTTAATTTATATCAGAACTGTGGTTTTGCTAATTTTATTTTTTTGTTACTTGAAGGTATTTTTTGCTTAGCATGCTATAGGTAACAGATGCTGAAAGTGCTAAAAATACTAATGGTATTAAAAATACAAAGTATTTTTAAAAGCTGTTTTAATGCTCTGAAATTCCAAACACACAGTGAGGTGGGGCCTAGGGAAAGGAAATTATGTGCAGAGAAGAGTGATGCCGTTGCAGTTTCACATGTGCTGAAGGTTAACATTCTATCCAGAGGTGAAATCGGAGCAGATAAATGAGGCTATGTAACATATTCCATAATTCTGATTTTGATTGTGGCTCTAATAGGCTGACAGCATACTTGTTTTACCACTACCAAAATTTGTACCGTTAAAACCATGATTCTAACAACAAAACTCAAACCTACAATGGGCAAATCAAAAATGAAAAAAAAAAATCACCCACCAAGAAAACCAACCTATCATGCTGCAAATGCCCCAGCGATCCTGCTGAGTCAAACCAAACAGGAATTATGAGGAACCCGCAGACAGAGCTGCATTTGATCACACATCAGGCCTTGCCTCCCAGCCGTCTGCCACAGTCAGGGCCGCAATCACAGTGCCCTATTTAGATGCCACGTCTGGGTCAAAAGACATATTCAGAGACCCAAATTTGCATTCCGAGAAGGAGAAAACTATTGACCTATGAACATCTTTATTTGAATGTACTTTTATTCAACATGTAATTTATTCTGATGGGAAATAAGAGATACTTAGTTTATAGCTCAATAATTTTGCAGCAGGACTGCCCTAATACTGATATTATCCCAATTATTCCAATTTGACATATACCTAAAACTCTTGAAAATGGCGTGGGAAATGAACTGGTCAAACAGTGCAATGTAGTAGATGAGACTCAGAAACCAAGTTTTATGCTAAAATCTATGGAGACTATGCTTCCCTCATTTTAAAATGCAGTAATGTATTTTTAAGGATGCTGCAAACTTTAAGATTCAGTGACTCAACATTTTTATGCATACTTCAGATTTCAGGTTTTAAAATATAGGAATAAATTTACATTCTTTGCTTTGAATATTCTAGAATGTAAATATCATTAGGTATGTCTTAGAACTGGTCTCCATTTGTAGGATTAGCTCTTTTGCAATTCTGCACACTCTGATCGAATTTAATAACAGAGAAAGAGATATAGGGTGCTCTGGTTAATTGTAGAAAATGATTGCCGAAGAGTACTTGTGGAGGTCTGGAAAGCCATCTGAAAGATGAAACAGTACACAAAACTGGGTGCAGTGTGTTGTAATTAAGCAATGCAGCTAATGGTCCTCAAACAAAACTCTGCTGGAAGATACAGTGATTAGAGGCACCTGCAGGTTAATAATTAGAAGCATCTGAGCACAGAAGCAATTAATATAGGAAAACTCCCAGGAGAGAAAAGTCTGGGAAATAAACAAAATAAGATACTTTCAAAAGTCCCATTTTAAAAAGTCTGTGTTAATAAAGTGTCACCGAGTCCAAACTCTTAAGGATGCATTAATAAATTTAACTATATTTAGTTTACTTCGTGGCATATTTTTAAAAATTCACTGTACTCTTAAATATTTTCATTCAGTGTAATCAGAAAGAGTTGTTTTGTTCCATTTACCAAGTCAGTGTCAAACAGTTTGTACCTGTTAAGGCTCAGGTACGAGAGCCAGAAGTAAAGATTTTCTAGGTAAAGCAAAGATGACTGACATTGAATTTATATCTAAATTTCTAGAATTTTTAAGAGAAAGGCCTCCAAACTGTCATTTTTTTTTTCCTAATTAAACACCATGCTAGCATGTCTGATGAACTCTTCGTAAGTGAAAATGTTCCGATTTTTAAATTGGGAAACTGCTTTGGTCTCTGTATAGAAACCTTTGCGTCATTCCAGGGCAGCGTTCTTTTTTATAGTCAGTATGTCCTTTGGCCACACACTGAAGTGTGTTCAGCTGGCATACATTCCTCTGTTTCATGCTGATCATCTTTTAATCTTTATTGTGTGTATGTATATGCATTTCTCATTTCAAAATTATATCCATTTTAGCCATCTTAAATATATAATACTCAATTAGGTCCCACTGCTCATTTTCTGTTCAAAGCTGATTGCAAAAGTAGATGTGTTGAGGGTATGTAGCAAAAGGGTAATGTATTCCTAAGCAAAATGGAAAAATGATAAACCAGGAAAAAGAGAGACATTAAAGGACTGTTCTGGTCATGTGACCTAATCATTAAAAAACACTTCCAGGGGAAGGAAATCTCCAACATTACAGAAATACGGATTCATGAATTATGTATAGTCATAAAGACCCTTGGTAAACATGGGAAATTCAAGCTCTAAATCATTACTTTGAGAATTACTTCTATTATTTTTCTTTGCCTTATAATGAATAATTTGCATCAGAATCCCAATACATTTATATTCTACAGTAAAATTGACTTGAGAAACTATGAAAGATATTGTGTCCCATTTCCAATTTATTTTTGCTTTCACCTTCTCAATAGCACATCTTGTTCATAGGAACATTTGTTGCACAGTTAGAATAGAATGGTTCGCATTTTTGCTAATTATAACCATGTTGACTATGAAAGAACATTGTAGACAACAAAGGTGCTACAAAATATTGGCTTTATTTTTATTATCACAGTATCATTCTGTGCTTCGAAACATCTTCCTTCAGATACAACTCTTACCAGGTTTCTTCTGTGAGCATAGCTCTGGCTTATTGATCTCATTTGTTAGTCTGATCTTCTAGAGTTCAAATTTAGAGGCCTTTAGGATATTTTCTTTTGCTAGGTTTATTTCATTGTTGTATCTTTTCATAGTCCTTTATCTTTTAGTATTTTTCCATCTTCTTACTTTTTCTAAGGAAGATGTTATGCTTACTAGCATTGTTTACCTTTCCCCACTGCACCGTGTTTTCTAGCATTTTGATACCCAAAGTGGTGCCTATGGGCCTCATCTGGATGCTCATTAAAAATGCTGATTCTTAAACTTTCATCCTGGAAGTGCTGAATCGGAAGTTTTACTTTAACAAGATCCCCAGGTGATCCAAATGTATATTAAAGTTTTAGAAGCAGTGCTAAAGGCACCAAATAGATGCTTCTTTAAAAAAGAATGGAGCGGACCCTTGAAAGCACAGGACTGAACTGTGCGGGTCCGTTATAGGTAGATATTTTTCAGTGAGTACTATCAATGTATGTTCTCTTCCTTGTCATTTTCTCAGTAACATTTCATTTTCTATAACTTACTTTATTGCAAGAATAAAATATGTAATACATATAACATAAACATTGTGAACTTGTTCATTGTTAACTTGTCATTGGTAAGGCTCCGGTCAACAGCAGGCTATTAGTAGCTGAGTTTGGGGATGTCAAAAGCTGTAGGTGGGTCTTTGGCTGCGTGGGTGGTCTGTGCCTCCAAAGCCCATGTTGTCAAGAGTCAACTGTACATGACTTTCGTCCCCTTCCCTACATTTCCTTTGGCTGCACTTTCAATAGAAAAGGCTCAATTAGATATGGCATGGAATTTCATTAGAACAATGGAAGTTTACATAAAAGTAGAATTAGAAAAATAACCTGATGTATCTTTTTGCTGAATAAATCTTTGGCTTGGTTCAACTAAAATTTACATTACAAATTAAGTAATTACATTACTTACATTACAAATTAGGTTCCCCTCACATTTTTATTATTCCCTCTGAATAAATGCATAAATAATTATATTAATTATTATTTTAATCCTCACTCAAGGATTTTAGAGACAGAGAGAACGAGAGAAACATCAATATGAGATAGAAACATTGATTGTTGTACTCTCCCAGACCAGGATCAAACCTGCAACCTAGGTATGTGCCCTGACTGGAATTTGAACCCACAACCTTTTGGTGCAGGGGACAATGCGCCAACCAACTGAGCCACCAGCGAGGGGGAATACATGAATTTATTTTTAAAATTTAGAAACTATGACCATATTGTTTCTCTTTGTGTGTACCCAAGGAGTAAAGTGAAGTATAAATGGGTCATTAGGAAATGAAAATAAATATTTACCTCATCATTTTATTATTATTAACATGCTGCTTATAATTGCCAAAGACTATGCCATAAGCCAGCAAAGCCTTGTCTTCTTTTCAGCCTCATTTTGTTTATATATATATTTATTTAATTATACTTGATATACAATATTTTATTAATTTCAAGTGTACAATATAGTGACTCAGTATTTATATACCTTACAATATGATCATCTCATTAAGTCTAGTAGTCATCTGTCACCATTCAAATATTATCATTTCTATTTTTTAGTGTTGGTAAGAATCTGGGGAAGCACCATTGATGTGCAGAATGAAATTACTCCCTAACTCTGAGAAGTTCCTTCTCCCTGATAAATAAGGGAGAGAAGAAAATATGGGTAGTTGGCAAAATTTTACTTAGTAATCTTGGTTTACAATTTTTAATATTGGTCTTAGATTTTCATATTCAGTATTACACTTTAGCAATGTTCTGAATTACACTGAATATAAAATATCAGATCATTTTTACTTTATTTTATATTTATTTCCATGGGACATATTTAGAGAGCCTAAATCTGGTCCACTGTAAACCATTAGTGAAAGAGATCTTGACTTTTCTTTGCTTTTTAAATCCTTTTGAATAGTCATTGATGAAGAGGAAATGGTGCATCTATCTGTTTTGTGTTAATTTTTGGTTTTATTTTACTTCTTTGAGGACTAGTTGCTTAAGAAACTTTTCAAAAACTCCAATTTTAAAAAATGTTTGAATAAAAATACTGTCAGCAAGAGTTAAAAAGTTTCTTTTATTTACTTCTGTAACTATCTTGTAAGGTTTCTCAAAGCCCCCCTAAATGAAGAAAAGTAGAAAGTACTGAACAGGTCACAGGGGCAGAACATGCCAGACTGCACTGCACCCCCTCAAAATGTATACCTTGAAGCCCTATCCCCCAGTACAACTCTGTTTGGAGACTGAGCTTTCAGTAGGTAATTAAGATGAAATGAGACCATGAGGGCTTGGGGATCCAAATATGATGGCATAAGAAGCCTTACAAAATGAAGAAGAAGGAGATCTCTCTTTTCACTCACATACTGAGAAAAGGCCAGGGGAACACAGCAAGAAAGAAACTGTTTTCCTTTTTCCTGCCTGTTTGCCTTATTTTGTTATTTAAATTTATTTTTATTGTATTTTCCCATTACCATTTATCCCTATTATATAACCCTCCACTCCGCGATACTCTCACTGTTGTCATTTTTCCATTTTGCTTGATCCCTCCATCCCCTCACCCCCACCAAGGGCTGTTAGCCTGCTTGCTATCTATGAGTCTGTCTCTGTTTCCCTTGTTAGTTGTTTGTTTATTAGATTCCACATATGAGTGAAATTACGTGGTATTTTTTTTTGACTGGCTTATTTCACTTAGCATAATGTTCTCCAGGTCCATCTATGCTGTAGTAAAGGGTAACATTTTCATCTTTTTTTCTACAGCCAAGTAGTATCTCTTGTGTAAATGTCCAATAGTTGTGATATCCACCCAGCAACTGATAGACACTTGGGGTGCTTCCATATCTTGGTGATTGTAAATAATGTTGCAGTGAACATAGGGGTGCTTATGTTCTTTTGAACTAGTGTTTTAGAATTCTTTGGATAAATTTTCATAAGTGGAATTGCTGGTCAAAAGGTACTTCCATTTTTAATTTTTTGAGGTATCTCCATACTGCTTTCCTCAATGGCTGCACTGGCCTGCATTCCTACCAATAATGTTAAAGTGTTCCCTTTTCTCCACATCCTCACCAGCGCTTGTTGTTTGTTGATGTACTGATGATACATTGTGACAGTTGTGAGGTGATATCTCATGGTTTTAATTTGCATTTCTCTGATGATTGGTGATGTTGAGCATCTTTCCATATGTCTATTGGCCATTTGTATGTCCTTCTTGAAGAAGTGTCTATTTAGGTCATATGTCCATTATTTATTGGGTTGTTGTTTTTTCTGGTGTTGAGTTTTTAATAAATTTTGGATTTTAACCACTCATAAGATGCATCAGCAAATATGTTCTCCCATTCAGTGTGTTGTCTTTTTATTTTGTTGATGGCTTCCTTTTCTGTGCAAAAACTTTTTAGTTTTATGTAGTCCCATTTGTTTATATTTTTCTTTTGTTTTCCTTGTCTGAGGAGATGTATCAGATAACATATTGCTATGAGCAATGTCTGAGATTTTGTTGCCTATGTTTTTTTCTTGGATTTTTATGGTTTGGTGTTTAACATTTATGTATTTCATATATTTTGAATTTATTCTTATATATGGCTTAAGAAGGTGGTATAGAGATCCCTAAAGATCCCACCAAAATCTACTAGAAGTGATAAGTAAATTCAGTAAAGTAGCAGAATACAAAATTAATATCCTGAAATCAGTTGCATTTTATATGCCAATAATTAACTATCATAAAGGAAAATTTAAAAAAATCTCATTAAAATTGCTTAAAAAGAATAATTACCTAGGAATAAATCTAACCTAGGATGTAAGTGAACTATTCTCAGAAAATTATAAGACACTGAAGAAAGAAATTGAAGAAGATATAAATAAGTGGAAGCATATATCATATTCATGGATAGGAAGAATTAACATCATTAAAAAAATGTCCATACTACCCAAAGCAATCTATAGATTCAATGCAATTCCTATTAAGATTCCAATGACATATTTCATGGAACTAGAACAAATATTTCAGAAACTTATATGAAACCACAAAAGGCCCTGCATAGGTGATCTTGAGGATGAAGAACAAAGTTGGAGGAATCATGCTACCTAACATTAAACCATATTATAAAGCCATAGTAATAAGAACACCATGGTACTGGTATAAAAGCAGACACACAGATCAATGGAATAGAATAGAAAGCCCAGAAATAAACTTACACCTTTATAGTCAATTGATATTTAACAGAGAAAGCAAGCACATACAATGGGTTAAAGATAAATGGTGTTGAAAAAATTGGACAAATATGTGCAGAAAAATAAAACTAGGCAACTGTTTTCAAGCCAGGAAAAGAGCTCTCTCTACAATCTGACTACACTTGTACACTGACCTTGAATTTTCAGTGTCCAGGTGTGTAAAAAATACATTTCTGTTTTTAACCCACTCAGTCTAGCATATTTTGATACAACCACCCAAGTACACTAAGTTAGATTTTGGTACTGAAGAGTAGGGTGCTGCTCTGACTAAAACCTAAAAATGTGGAGGCAGCTTTGGTAATATGTAAAGACTAGAAGAATTTGAGTTGCATGCTAGAAATATGTGTGTTAAGGGTGATTGTAGTGAGATCTCAGACAAAAGTGAGGAATACATCCTTAGAAACTGGAGGAAAGGTGGATCTTTGTTATAAAGTCACAAAGAAATTGGCTGAATGGCCTTGCAGTTTGTTATGCAAGATAGAACTTGAGAGTGTTAAAGTTGGTATTTAGCTGAGGATATTTCTATCAAAGCATTGAAGGAGCAGCTTGGTTTGTCTTGTCTTCTCATAGTAAAAGGTGAAAGGAGAGAAATGAATTGAGAAGGAATTAGTAAGCAGAAAAGAACCAGACTTAAAGATTTGAAATTTTCTTAGTCTATCCATACTGCAAAAAATAAGAAAGCATGTTGTGAAGAAAACACTAAGCGTGTGGCTGCATTTTCACTTGATAAGGAGCCTAGGGTATTACACATGCAGAAACACCGCAGATTTGAACTGAAGTGGATGGACACAGTACCAATGAAGGAAGGCTGCATGGCTTCTAGGATTTGACGGGAAAGGATGACAGAGCTAGTCAGTTGACAATATGTCTAGTCTTTAAGAAGAGGGAAAAATGACCCTAAAGGTCATTCAGACCTCACCAGGGCTTCCTCCTTGGTTTCAATAGCCCAGATGCCCTCTACCTTGGGGGTGGATCCTAGCTTTGAAGAATTGTAGGAGGGAGACCCCCACCTAGAGCTATGGAGGTGATGCTGACCCCAGTGGACCTAGAAGGAAGAGCATCAAACCAAAGAGGATTATTTTTGATCATTAAGATCTGATGGAATTTGCTTTGCTAGGTTTTGAACTTGCTTGGGATCTGTCACTGCTTTCTTTCTTCCAACTTCTCCCTTTCGGACTGGAAATGTCCAATATATGTTGGTCCCATCACTGTACTTTGGAAATAACACCTTGTCTGTTTTCAGAGGTTCACAAATGGAGAGGAATTTTGCATCGGGATGAACCATTACTCAAGTCTCACTTATATCTGACTTAGATAATTAGACAAGACTTAGGACTTCAGAGTTGATCATGGAATGACTTAAGACTTTTGGAACTGCTAAAATAGAATGCGTGTATTTTGTATGTGAGAGAAACATGAACTGGGGGCCAAGGGTGAAAAAATGTGAACTGAGCCCTGGCTGGTGTAGCTCAGTGGATTGAGTGCGGGCTGGGAACCAAAGGGTCCCGGTTCGATTCCCAGTCAGGGCACATGCCTGGGTTGCAGACCAGGTCCCCAGTGAGGGCCATGTGAGAGGCAACCATACATTGCTGTTTCTCTCCCTCTCTTTCTCCCTCCCTTCCCCTCTCTCTAAAAATAAATAAATGAAATCTTTAAAAAAAATGTGAACTGAATTCTCACTTCAAATTCATATGCTGAAGTCCGAACCCTCTATGCGACTGAACTGAGAGATAGGGCTTTTAGGAGGTGATCAAGGTTAAATGAAGTAGTAAAGGTAAGGTCCTAATATGAAAAGATCCCTGGCCTTATAAGAAGAAGAAGAAGAAGAGAGAGAGAGAGAGAGATGCACATATGGGTGGGGGGAAAGAGAGAGATTTTTCTTCATGTGTGCACCCCCAGGACAGGCCGTGTGAGCACCCACCGAAAACGCCCCTGCAAATCAGAAAGAGAGCTCAGCAGAACATGATAATGTTGGCACCCTGATCTCAGCCTCTAAAACTGTAATGAAATAAACCTCTGCTGTTTAACCTACATAATCTATGGTAGTTTGTTATGGCACCTGGAACTGACTAACATAGATAATATTTATAGAATGTCTTTTGTGTGGCATAGAACTTTTGAAGATACAAAGCAGGAAAAAGTGGTTAAAAACAAAATGCAGAAAGCAAATCTGTCTCATAAGTTACTTCACACTTAACTACTAATAGTCTGCTGTTGACCAGAAGCCTTACCAATAACATAAGCAGTCTATTCATACATTTATTTTGTTATATATAGTATACATTGTATTCTTACAATAAAGTAAGCTACAGAAAAGAAAATGTTATTAAGAAAATCATAAATAAAAAGACTCCACAGAGTTGTATATTAACTCCATTAGGTTTCCATTTGTAGTGTTCCCCATCAACTGACTCCCCCTTTTCCCCACCTCACTGTTCTAAATCGTTTGTTTTTTTGGTTTTTTTTTTTTTTCCCCTCTTACCTATTTAGTATTCCAGAAATATGTGGCCTTGAAGCACAGAAAATAAAATTAATTAGGCTTGGTTTCTGGTCTGGCAGCATATTATACTGAAAGAAAAATGAATTCAGGTGTCAATTGTTTGCGTATGATTCAGAATACCATCCTTTGACCAGAACCAAAGTATTTCTAAAGGAACATTGAAGCTAACATTGAACTGGTTTGTACGGAAAGACTTTATCATTACATTTCCTGTTCAGTGCTACTGCTGTTAGAAGTTCTAACTTTCGAATACTGATAAAATAATACTAAGTTATGTTACATGTTTATGTATAAAATATTTGTATAATTTGAGAGTCTTGGAAAACATGAAAATGTTCAGGTTTTTTTTTTTCACTTTTATGGAAAATATAGAATATCCTCTTAGGATTTGGAAGATTTTTTTTTCTACATTTGAATGTCTTAAAATGATGATATCTGTAGGAATCCATTTATTAACATGTTAGGATACAAAATAGCACTGTTTGTACTTTGATTATGCCAAGTATAGTGTTGTGGAAGAAAGTGTTAGCAACACTAATTGCACTGAAATAGCAAGAGTTTCATGAATGGACCCCTTCCTAAGAGTCTCTGGAAAGAATGCAGTTTTGCTGATAACTTGAGTTAGCACTTCAAAACTTATTTTGTACTTTGAACCTCCATAATGGTACTATGCTAAATTTCTATTGTCTTTACCACCAAGTTTGTAGCAATGTGTTATAGCAGCCATAGGAAACTAATATACGACACATCATAAGGAAAGGATTCTCTATTAAATCATTGAACAAGTAAATCACAAAATCACAGAAGAATGAATTCTGTTTTAAATGCATCTTCTCAGTCAAGCATTCCCACTGGATCACGTGATCTGAGTGCTTGTCCTAGCTCTGTCATTGACTAACTGGGTGTGTTAGGAAGTCACTTCATCTGTCTGGAACATGTGGCTCTTCTTGCATCACCTCTGAAGGAATTAAATAACATCATTACCTCTCAGATTTTCTTTACTAATTCCATGCTCCCCTCAAGGCTTTTCCCATTCATCTTCTGTTTGGACTTTAATGAACTTTAATTTTGGTTGCTTGAAATATGGAAAAAATAAGCACATTGAGGATTTTTTTTTCAAAGAATCCTTATTTTCTCCTCACCCCGAGGCTTTGATACAAACTTCTGTGAGGGACTGTGGCAGCATGGCCTCTCCATTGAATGCTTGAGCACCACGTTATAAAGACTCTGCTGACTTAGAACATGATTTAAAACTAAATTCACCCAACCCAACCTTGGACTGTTTTATATAGTTTGAGGCTAAATAAAGAGCACCCTCTGGATTTCTTGGGCAGGTTTCTGGTTAAGAATGATGCATTAAATGGGAATAATTAACTAAAAGGGTAAAATGAGTGAAGAAACTTGATGACAACTTGAAGATGAAATAACGTGTTTCCAGTTTGTCTTTGGAAGATTCTTAATGGGTTACACAAAGTATACATGGGTTGACAAGAACAGAGTTAATGGTTCTTGGAAGTCAGACACTTTTTTTTATTGGTCTGAAAACAAACAACGAACTTTTACATAAAGTTTTTAACCTAAAGCCTTTGTTTAAACTAATGGCACTTAAATTCCTTCTCTCAAATTCCCAGGGTGACTTATCTCCTCAGTCAATCAACCATGGCTGGACCACTAACCTGCTCTCCTCTCTAATTTGGGAGTTTCAGGGAAATTAACATTCTTTGGCTTACTTCTGTTATGCTTCTGTTTGGTTCTTTCTCATTCTTTTTATCTTAACTAGAGCCATTCTCTATTTCAAGGCCACTAGGGTCAATAATCCAATTAGGAGGAGAGCAAAGCCTTGTATTTCTGGGTGGTAAACTTCAGAACGCCTAGTCAGCCTCTGGTAATCAGAAAGCAGGAGTGGGAAGAGAAACTCTTCCTCTCTTTCTGCCCAATGAGCGAATTGTGAGAAAGCTACCAAGGCTAAATGTGTATTCTAATTGCTGCCGCTGTTTCAGTTCCTTTGATTACTGCTATTGGCAGCACAAGGCAATCTACACAAGCAAGAAGTGCCCCAAGTTTCCTGAAAACAAATTGTTCACTTTGTTCCCCAATTCAAAGATTTTATAAAAGAAATTAGAAACAAAACACAAAGTTTTGTTTGTTGATTATAGATTTGCTGTTTCTAAAATGCTGAATGTTCTCAGGAGTCTGCAATGGTCCCAAACACTACATAAAAATAAAATAATTTCCATGGGGTACAAGTCATTCAGTGCACACTTGTTCTGGTTCTGAAATAATTAAAATATTTATGAAGCCTTTTTCCTTCCTGTAGAGCACATGAACTTTGCCTTAGAAGAGGCTTAAATATTGACTGATCCATTGTAATGTGACATTTATTAACCTTTGCAATGTTTAATGTGCACTAAAAGTAATCTTGGTTTAACATTACTCTTCTGAAGAATAAAAAGTTTCTGGATATTTTTTAGTCAAGTAAGGGTTAAAAATATAAGACTTGTTTACTTTATAAAATATATCAAAATTCATATGCATTCCTTGAATGAACAGAGCAGAATGACACTTTTGTATTGCATTCTTGAAATGGTTACCATCTAAGAATATTTAGAGCTTTCACGCTGCTCTTGTTCACTTTGATATAATGAATGTGAATTTTTTTTGCTACCCAGACACATTGATGACTCTGACCTACATAAATATGTAAAATACTTGACAGATGCAAAAGAAAGTAACAAAAAAAGCATGTAGAAAGTCTTAATAGTAAATTTATTTATTTTGTATAAGCAGAAATACATTCCAAAACTTAGAGGCACTGACCTCTTTTCCCTTAGATTGTCAAATAAAAAAAACAAAGCCAACGCAATAGCTATCCATTGTGAATGAATCAAAATTATACCTATTTTTGTCAGACCATCAAAAATATATATTTTTATGTGCTGCAGAATTTTAGTAATTACTTTATGTGTTCCATGAAATGAAAAAGATTGAAAATTGCTGCCTTTGATATACAAGTATGGATATTTTTAACATAAACAAACTTTGTGTTAAAGGATATACTTAGCTCTAATTTAAAACTTGTAGAAAACATGTGGAAAAATGTCCCCATGTCATAGAATTTTTCACCAAAGCTAACACAAATTGTGGCCTCATTTATTTTAAGTTTTTGTAAGTACATAAAGTGTTTGGTTATTTAAAGTCTCTTTTTGAAATTCGATAAATTATTTGAAAATATTATAAGAATTTAAAAAGTATTGACCTTGAGTAGTTTATATATCTCTTTCTAATATGTGGAATTCCTTAATTTCTAAAAGCTAAAATAAAAATTTAAAGGGTTTTAACTCAGAACTGCCAAGAACAAATTTATTTTTCTGAGTGTTAATGAATAACTTTTAGTTTCATTGTCATTTTCTGTATTTTTAGTTTTCTGTAACAAGTCTGAATTGCTTTTATTTAGATTTTTCAAGTTATTATACAAACATTCTATTTTAATAAAATGTTAAGTGTTTCTACTAAGAACACATTGGCATCTGGTCTGTAAGATAAATCAGGAAATCATCACAGGAATGTTTTAGGTAGCGTTTATTGCTCAATTTATAAATACCACTTTTGGATTATGTTGCTAAAATTTAAGAGATAAGACCTTAGCACAAAACAACAAAATCAAAAGTTGTTATTCTCTGTTGGTGTCTTGATTAAAAGTAACTATATTCAATTTTAAAATGGTGTGGGGTGGGGGACCAAACATCTAAGAGAAAACCTTCCCAGCTCCTGAGAAGAGCAGATCATCACATGTCCCAGAACCAAAATAGTGTCACTAAGTCATATATCATTTCAAAACCCAAAACTATTGAATAAGCTTAATGCCTTCATCATCCTTGGTTGTTTCCATGGGTATAGGGTTACCTAGCCTGAGGATGTGCGTTTGTTGTTTAAAAATGTCTATATATTGTGCTCTACACTACAAACTTTCCAAAAATTAATTTCATAGTTCTCATACTTAATAAAATGAAAAGTAAACAACTAAATATATTTTATAACCCAACTTATTTCTTTTTAAAGATTTTTTAAATTTGTTTTTAGAGAGAGGGGAACGGAGGGAGGAAGAGAGGGAGAGAAACATAGATCTGTTGCTGCTCGCACTCCCCCGACTGGGGACCTGGCCTACAACCCAGGCATGTGCCCTGACCAGGAATCAAACCAGCGACCCTAAGGTTTGTGGAACAACACCCAACCCACTGAGCCATACCAGTCAGGGCAACCCAATTTTATTTTTCTGTGTGGTGGATGAGAGACCAATTGGCTGAATTGCTTTAAAGTTTCATTATTAAAGTGGCAAATACATTTGTTTCTTATATTATGTCTCTAAAATTAAAAAAAAAAAAAAAAAGAAGAGACACCAGTTGTAAAGGCAGATGATTGGAAAACACGACAAAAAATAGCTGGGGAGAAAATGGGTTATAACCAAGCTAACAATTTTGGCTTAGCATACAGACACTTAAGATGTCATATATCTATGTTCTTTTGCCTTATCCTTTAGAAAACTGACATTTTATAAACTAGGCAGGATTCATTTTCTGTTGCATAAAGGGATTTACTTATATATTTCTCTTATTTTGGGATATGGAGAGAGATAACACTTTACTTAATATAAGCTGTTATATTGATTTGTTGATATATTTATTAGATTAATATTTACCGAATGCCAGACCCTATCCTAGACCCTGGGTTGCCGGAGGCCGAATCCGCCCGTCTGTTTGACACAGTCGCAGAAGGGGGGCCGCAGGTCTGCACAGTGGACTCGGCAGGAGAACGCACCGTGCTGTCCTCTGTTCAATCATCCTATTGCTTCCTTTGCTTGGGGTTGGTATGAGTGTATATGGGAATAGGACGGAGGGCAATTCCACTAAAAGATAGAGTTCTTGGAAAATTACAGAGAGAATGCTAGTCAAGTAAAAAGTACCCTCACTCCCGAATGCCCCCCTAATTAGAATAAGAGTCATCAGAAATAGGAATAGAAAAGGTTCCTTGACCTAACACCCACACCCTCTTCTGCTTTCACCACGTTAGGCAGAATCCAAGTCTCAGGGACTAGAAATAGATCTGAAAGGCTAGCTTAGTCAGCTCTCTATCGTTTTCCCTTCACTACTACCCCTAGACCTACAGATGCCCCATTACCCTACACAGGCATTTATCATAAAGAATCTAGATAGGTTAATATTAGAGGATACTAGGTAGATTAATAGAAAAGAGTTTTCTGCACAGTAGACTAAAGATAATAAAAATTATTAAACAGAAAAATATCCGGAGCAGTGAGAGACAGCCGTTAACCACATAACCACAAAAGTCCAGCAGCCTTAGGACAGTCCTCGTACCAGGCATGTGGTCAGAGGCTTTGCTGATCCAGCAGCAAGATTAGAGCTGGAGCTTGAAGAACAAAGCTTAATTGCGACAACCATTTGCTATATATTATGTATATGTCATGCTTTTCCGGAACTCGTGCAAATTAAATGTACTATGTAAGAACCAAGCTACATGTAACCCCCCTCCCCTACCGTATCACTTGAGCTTGCAAAAAATATATATAAATAAAGGACTCTGAAACCAGAAAGCAGAAGTCAGGAGCTGCACCTCTGGTATCATTTCTTCATCTGCGACTCCGTTTCCCCCCCGCATCGCTCACCTGTGGGACCCCTCACCTGGCTGGGGCTGGCCCCCGGCACTGGGTCACATGGACGAATGAGACATGTTCTCTAGGAGTTCAGTCTCTTCAGAAACTGTAGTCTAGTGTAGAGAGCTTCCCTGGATCCACAATTAGAGATAATCTTCAAAGTTGAGCTCATACACTTCATAGAAACTTGGGCTTCCTAGAAACTGGAAGATCAGCTGGACACATGGTTCTAAATAATAGTCTATTGATTGGCTGAAGGGGAATCAATTGGTAATATAAAAATAGAGTTCTCTGAGGACCATATCGTATCTATTACATCAGACTCTAGAGGTGAGGAGTGAATTATAAATGCTCCCGGGTGATTTTGATGAAAGCCAGGTTTTTGTGAATGACTACAAGGTTCCAAATCTTCCTATTGGGGGCAGGGGGTGGGGCATACATCTGAACAGGGCAGTCATTTCCACAAGGCCTCACAGATATTATTGCTGTTTTCACACAGTTATAATATTACTGATATAGAAAATTATTCTTAATATTATAAGAAGAAGAAATACATATTATCACAATACATGTTATTCCTTTGAATAATTTTGGAAGTCTTATTCTATTATGCAAAATCAATGCTTATTTTAGATTATTCATAAGCATTATTATGCTATTTAAGGACTATGTTTAGTCTTTTTGTGTTTGGTTCTCGATTATGTCTTGTGTGTATCCAAATGGAGCTTTATTTGCTGTCTCCTATTTACCCAGAGACATTTCTGTGCGAGCTGGAATGGGAGAGTCGTGTTTGCCTTCAGTTTAGTGACATAACCTATTTCAAATATCGCTCGCTATTTAGCCAGCACAAACTCCATGACTGTGCTCATTTACAAAGAATTTTAATTAAAACATCATTAAACTTCCTATTTTGCCCAATAAAAATTAATCTTTTTTGTTTTGTAATTATATTCATTAGTACCTGTCACATTCTTCAGTAAAACCCTTAACAAAATCTTTTTTCTTGCTAAACATATACTCATGTATGTGTATTTGATGATGTTTTAAAACACATACGTCTCTCTAAATATCTCTAAAAAAATCTTAAACAAATAGCTGTGCTGTGTGTGTGCAGATAACAGCTACAGGTACATTTTAGGAAAATTTTTGCCCCTAATCTGTTGGTACTAAAAGGCTAAAGGCACCTCTCAGTTTATTTCTGGGAACATCACAAGTCAAATATCTGTTTAACTCAAACCATTGTTGAAGCTGCAGCAACTTGCAAATTGTAGTAGCAACTCATGTGGCCTGGGGGGTGTTGGGGTCCTCACACCATGTCTCTCCAGCCTGAGATCATGGGACTAATTTAGACCAAGATGGTGCAATTTCCTTCTAGATTTGCTCTAACCTAACACGTCCTAGGAGATTGGGTGGGTTATGTGATATCTGAGGGGTATTTTTCAATGCCTTTGAAAGTTGAATAAATTAATTAGGAGGAAATCATAAGTGTGTCATAATTATTTGACACTGTGCATGAAGACTGAGTGTGAGGAACAGAATAAAAATTGTTAAAGGACAGCTCTAAATTAGAACCAACTAAACTAAACCCAGTCCTCAAAGATCCCACTGCACTACTTTACTCCCAGCATGCCAGCAGAAGATATACATAGCCCTAGCAGGTGGCAAATTCGGCTAGGAAGCAACTCTAGTTTCTCAGTATGAATGAAGTTAATGCAATAGATTATTTTTTATGATTCTTCTAACTCCGATATTTTCAGTTTTAATGATAAAATTCATGATATTAAAAATGGTCAATATCTACTTGCTACACACATATTTCACAAATGTTATAAACATTTTTTGCAAAAAAAAAGTTATTTAAATTAATAGCAATGCAAGTGCTGTTTATCTACATTAATTCACACACCCATTGATGGAGATGCAGTGTACCCAGTGGCTAAGAGCACCTGATTTTCATTCCTAATTCTGTCACTTACACCACTTTCAGCAAGGGCTAAAAGCTCTCTGTGCCTCAGTTTCTTCATCTATGAAAACAACATAGTGATTTCTATTTTTAGGGCTTAACGAGGATTAAGTAAATTAAATGTGAAAAACAGAGTAAGAAAAAAACTCTTACACAGAATAAGTGATATTAAGTGTTATCTCTTTTCTCTGACTTCCTTTTGGGGCTTATCCATCCATCTATCTATCCTGAACTAAAATATTCTGTGTAGAATTTACAGTTTTCACATAGCCATAATATTACTGATAGAGATAATTATTTCTAAAATTCTTTAGTGATATACCTAAGGGAGAAAATATACATTAGCACATACATGCTAGTCATCTGATAATTATTTTTTAGTTCCTACTAATCAATGCTGCAAAAGCAAGGAGTAATTATAAGTGTTTCATAAGCATAATATACTATTTGGATACCTTTCTTTTATTTCTGTATTGTCACCATCGTTAATCCACTACGTGTTATAAAACCTAGTCTGGTTCCCATGATTTCTTATTGAGTTTTTAAGCTGAGGTTTTTATATTCAATTTACTTACTGATTTTAATAAGTGAATAAAATTTGATAAGATGTTATAAAAATGATGCAAGTTGACCTATTTCAAAAATTGAAAGTTGTGATTTATTGTCTTAAGTGATGCTTTTGTCTAACTTTTAAGGTGTTAATAAGTGTAACGAATATGTACTGAGAGTGAGAGCTCCATCTCCACAGAGAGAATCTGTGGCCAATTCTTGTTCACTAAGAAGCAGTGAATCAAGATGAGTATGCTATATAAAGAACACAGTGGAAAATAAGGAGAAGGAAAAATGTTATTTAGAAGAGCATAGTCCTTCAGTTAAGAGATTATAAATATACAATATGAAACTCCAGAAAAACTTTAGGTGTTTAGGGGAAACAATATCAGAAGTTAGAAAGGTTGTCAAAAAGAATGTATCTTGCATAAAAATAATAGTAATAATTGTAACATACAAAACAGAAATATGTATTTAGTTGTTTACTGTGAAAATTGGTTGTATCTACATTTATACCCACTGCCTATAGGAATGTATACTATTATTTGCATAGGACACCTGTAAGATGGAGATGAACGTATGTTATTGAATTTACAATGAAGAAAATTAGTTTGTATGGTGAAGAAAGGGGACGATATAGCCAAACCTCTAAAAATACCACGAAGATGCACAAACTTTGGGGGGACACTGGGAGGGCAGCATGTGTCAGAGACTCTTGCGTGAAGTACAGACCTGATATTCTGCTCATTTGATTCAAATATTACTGGCAGCCTCCTTGCATCTAAAACTCTGTAAACAAGGTTCCCTCTTCTTGGAAGCACTGTTACCTTTCCTTTTCTCATGCAATGAGTTAAAATTTCCATAATAATGGAACATTCTTGAAGACAGAATCAGCAAGTGTTTCTTCCTAAATAAACATTTTCTTTATTTTTAGAAATCCCTTCTAATTTGAAACAGTTTCAGTACAAGAATGAAGCTGCTAATGCATTCCATTGGAAACTGATGCCAACATTTTCTATTAAAAGAAAGAAAACGGATGCTCAAGTTTATCCCTGATGTTTTTTTTCTGTCCTGATGAACAGCATCAAATAAAAGTCCCTCCAAAACTAAGCTTCAGTAATAGTGGCTTTTTAAGGTTCATGATTTTATGAGCTAAATTTTTCTGAAATCCAAACTAAAATTAAAACAAAGAAAGCAAAACAAGCAAGAAGAATGCACAACATTCTACTGTACTTAGATTTCTCAGGAAATGGTTTTCTATGGAAGATGACCCCTGAGCATGTATGCCTCATAGCACTAGACTGAGACTCATGTCCATATAATAGAGAAGCTCCTGGTTAACCTACATTCCTTACTAAAATAAGAAATGGATGCCTATGACAGTCAAAATGACAAGTTTTTCACTGAGTTAGACTTCCTTGGAGAGCGAAGGTGAAGCTGATAGTCCATTATACACCATTTCATCCTGTCTTACAAAATAACAGTAATCTAGGCTAGTGTTAATCTTCTCCAATATATGAACACTTAATAAATGTCTGTTGAATTGAACTGATGTCCTCCTCCTTTTCTTGCTTAAAAATCTGTGTGATAACACTTTTCAGTTAAAATGTAGCTACTATCAGGTTGTGAGACAGTTCATTATATGTTCCCAGTCACTTAGTGACTTTCCAGAGGAGAAGTCACTAAGAAATGGCTGAACAATTAACATATAGTCCATTAAATGAGTAAGATCATGCCCTTGAGAAGATCTCCAGGCACTGGGAGGGAGCAGTTGAGGTGTGCAGGTGCATCTACTTACAGCTACTGTGGGTTATGAATACTATTCTAATTTTCTTTTATTCAACCTGATTATGGGTAAAAAAAATACTAATTTTTCATTTGTTTCTTATTTTCCAAAATAAAATAAAATACTAAATAAAATAAAATAACTGCCAGATTTATAGGAAAAAAGATATATAGCACAAATGCTGGTTTGATGTTTTAAGCACTTACAATACTATTTGAGAATTAAATGCAAAGAAGAAAGAGAGGTAAGATACTGAGAATTAACAGAGAGTCACAAATATTTCTCTAACTTGGAGTCTTGGATAGTGCTAAATGTATTATTATTAGTTCCTAAATAACTTAATGTTATTTTAATGTAAATTAATAAAAGCAACATTTTGGCATATCATTAAAGTATAAAAACTATATATATTATAATAAGAACAACAATAATAAACTTGGAATGACAATAAATTAAAATAATATTTATTTGTTTATTTTAGTTTTAAAGCACATTCCTGGTTCTACTGCACCAGAATCATTAAGGTACTTGTTAAAATGCAGATTCCTGGGCTGTACCCCAGACCTACTAAATCAGGGAATGGACTAATATCAACATTTTAAATAACATCTGAAGTGATCCTTAAGAACAATAGAATTTGAGAGCCCATTTTTAGCAGGTTTATTATACAGCTTTTTAAGTACTAAAAAAAAAAAAAGTACTAAGTATATACTAAACTTAAAGTGCACTTTTTAAAAAATTGATCCTTCTTGTACTTTTTTCCCATTACCATTTAGTTCCCTTATGCCCCTCCACCCTGTGGCAATCAATAAGGCTTAAAGGCAAAGACTTCATGATTGATAATAATAGAACCATAGCAAATGTAAGTACTATTCCAAATAGCATGTTTTAGCTTCAAAGTATGAAGTTATATAACTTTATTGCAAAGCTAGGCAATATGTGCATCCATTTTATTTCTTTCTTCAAAAAAAAAAAGCAGTCTAAATTGTTTTCCATGTGGTGTAGTAAAAATACACAGATTATTCTTTACCACTTCAAATCTGGAAATTCTTTGAAAAACTTGACTTCTCTTTCTTTGATCAGATTAAATAGAGTGAAACATACACCCTCAAGGCAGTTTTTAGACAGGAGAAGATCAAATAAGAGAAATTATACCGTAATTTGGCTGGTAGTGCTTAAAATAAGGAGCCTATTGAGAAGCTGTTTCATACAACTCCTGCATAAGTAGTCTGATTTTTATGTTTAAATTAATATAACCATGCTGAAGTACCTAGTAAAATACAAGGTAGCTGTAATTGATCCTAAAATTCTACCTGCAAGAATAAACTGTTTCTTAATTCAAAATGTAATGCATCATTTGTACAAGGAATAAATTAAATCAGCTCCATTTAGAATACAGGGTCCAGCACAAATAACATACCTTTTTTATTACAAATTTAAAAAATATATTTTATTTATTTATTTTTAGATAGAAGGGAAGGGAGGGAGAAGAGAGGGAGAGAAACATCAATGTGTGGTTGCCTCTCATGTGCCCCCTACTGGGGACCTGGCCTGCAACCCAGGCATGTGGCCTGACTGGGAATCAAACCGGCAACCCTTTGGTTTACAGGCTGGCACTCAATCTGCTGAGCCACACTAGCCAGGGCCAACAAAAATTTTTTATTACAAAATCATAAGTACATGTAATTCTATAACATAACACTATCACACTCAAGCACATCATATGACATTTTAGGTGAAATGTTCAAACTGCTGTCCTTCTCATGAGAGACATTCATGCACTCTGCCAACCATTCTCAATGGTGTTACTTCTGCCAGACCCTGTAATCTTGATGGGTATAGCAGGATATCTCTTAGAGCTTTTAAAATTTCATTTAATACCTGTAATTAAACAAAATTTTCTTTCCCTCCAATGGGCCAAGTCCAACCAATATTAGTAACAAAAATATTAGTACCCCTATTTGGTAATCTAGAATAACATGGTAAAGTCAGTGTAACGAATACAATTATGACCTTGGTGATTGGATCTATACTCTT
>PVJI01006031.1:77201-90589 GCA_004026765.1 Micronycteris hirsuta | reverse complement strand
CACTGTGGTCTCCGAAAGACTTTCCTAACCAAAAGGAACCAGGACATTTTCTGAGAAAAGGCTGATTCTAGGTTTGAGATAACAAATGCTTATGAAGACCCTAGAGTTTCTTGTCGTATCAGAAATCAAAGAAGTTTATCAGTTACTATGAGTGTCATGTCAAAAAGGCTCAGAAGCCAATTTGAACAGGCCCAACTAGGCGTGTTATGGGACACTTTTTGTAAGAATAATATGTAAAAATAAATTATAAAAATATCACACTAGGCAAAACTCAGTTTCATTGGAAAATATGAAATATATAACTCATAAAGATTAAATTGGAAAACACCATTTTCCAAGATTTTTAAATTTGAGTTCTGAATAGGTAATATGTTCATGAGTGAGCACACTGTCAGTGTGAAGAGTCAGAGGAGAAGGTCCCCTTTCATCCTTATTGCTCGTCTCCCAGGCCCACCTGCCCGATCCCCTATGAAGTCACCGTGTGTAGTCTCCTGGGTCCTTCCGTAGTTTCTCCAGGTGGACACAAGCAAATTTAAATACAGATTTATATCCCCCTTAATAAAATAGCATGAGATCACAAAAAAGAGTAATAATTGCAACAGCTTCAAACATATCTAATAAATTTACAAGCATATCTAACAGACAGGTGTAAGGGGACTAAATGGTAATGGAAAAAGTACAATAAAGACGAAATAAACAAACAAACACATCTTATAAATGTGAAAGTTCATAATAAAACCAGACAATCGCATGCAGGAAAAACATATGGGCAGCTTTAGAGTTTGATACAAACAAAAACAACAAAACTGAGTCTAACAGCTGGAAAACGGGTAAGTAAAGTAAAAAAGAATCAAGCATTTCCTCTGCCTTCCCTATGCGAACAGTAACTTCCGAGAGTCAGTGAGTGAAAATATGTGATGCACGCAGTGAACAAACCAAGACCCTGTTTTTTCTGTTTGTAAAGTCACTATCAGGTGTCACCTGAGGGACCTATACATGGCACTTACGAAGATTCTTGCCCCCAAAATGCTGATCTTATTCACAAGTCACAGAAAATAGAGGTGAGAGAGAAATGTGAAGTCATAAAATCAAGAGATTATAGGAAACTTTATAAAAACCCAAATTGTTTCTTTAACAAATAAATTAGAAAAAATGTAAGAGATGGCATGTCAGGGAACCTATTAAGAAACTTAAGAGACATAGCAATCAATTAAAGTGTATCGACCTTAGATTTACATTTCGAACAATTTGTGAAAAACAGCAAAGAGAGACACAGGGAGAGTTCCGGGGACAGTCAACTGAGAAAAGTTGAATAGTTTAGTAATTATTGTTTACACAGTATCTATTTAGATGTGCTAATGATATGGTAGTTGTTACTTTTTTTGAAGAGTGAATTTTTAAGAGATATTTGCAGGCATATTTGTAGATGAGATGACACAATAGTATTTGGTTAAAAATAACTTCATATGGGGGTATACATAGCAAACAAGATTGGTCATGAGTTGTCTTCTAAAAATAATTTGAGAGTTTTTCTACCTTTTCCCATTGCCTGAAATAAGCACTGAGGTGATGTGATCTTCACGTCTTTGACATACTTCCGCCGTGAATCAGCTGGGTCCGGAGCTGTGTGTGTGCGTGTGAGGAGGAGGAGTGTGCAGTTTTCAGTGAGCACCTTTTGAGGCTGCACGTGACTTTGAATTGGTCCAGCTGCTCCCCAGCAGACCCAACTTTACGTTTGTAGTGACAGAAGCTCACCAAGCCTCAGTCCAACAGCAAAATGAAGAGAATAATGCCTAGACCCCAGGATGGTTGTCAGGATTTTAGATGCTTATCCATGTGTTCCTTCCATCATCTAGGACATTGATGCGTAATGTTTTTTCGGTCTAGAGTTCTCTTTCTCTCATTTGCCGAGACAATGAGTACTGAGCCTTCCTATGTCAGTGTCCATTATTACTTCTTAAGGAAATTCATTCCTTTTTTTTTTCCTGGCCAGGTCAAGTTCCTTTATTGCATGTTCCTATAAAAACCATACCGCTCTCCTTCGTAGGTGTTATCACAACTTTGAGTTCGTATTTGTTAGTTGATATTTGATTTATATTCCTTTTAGACCCTAAACCCCATGATGTCAAGGGAAGTGTCCACTTTCAGCATGGAATCTCTCCGGCAGTCCACGTGGTACCTATTCAGCAACTATTAGTTGATTAGATAAATGGATGAATAAATAGGCAAGTGAATAGTGCTGAGCACAGTAACTTCTTGGAGCCAGCTCAATAAATGCTGGTTGTTACTGTTACCTCCACTGTTATTGTTTATCTGGTATTAGACTTATATAGTAGCTGAGAAGAAAGGGAAGGCCTGTTCAGAAAAATATAGGATGTTAAATGCAGGGCATCAAGTATAAGGCAACAAGAATGAGAGCAGTTCTCCAAGCTCAGCAGGGAACAAGGTTAAATGGTAACTGAATAAAGACCCTATCATTTAACCTGTTCACCACGGAGCTGTGGCTTAGAGGGGCACCAGCCCAGGGCACAGATATACTGGGCAGGTTAGGTAGAATGGCAGGGGATACAGTTCCCACCTTAGTTGCCCTGCCCTGGGAAGCGTGGTTTCCTCTAAGTTCTCAATGAACATGTGGAGTTGATTCTCAATGTGTTGAACTAAGTGGATGTGGAGCAATGACATTCCATCAGAACATGCTGATCACAAAAGAACCAAAGTTTAGGCTTTTGATTTTAAAAGTTTTCTGAAATAAATGGATTGATCCAATTTCAGTAGGACTATTATTTTCCCAAACTTTACCCCCTGCTTTGAGATATAGAGGAAATAAAATAACAAATATAATTTTTGTAAACTGCTAAGAACAGAACTAAAATATATCCCCATTCCATCTGCTAAAAGTTTGTTTTAATTTGGCAAGTTGGGAATGGTTTGTAAATATTTTATAAAACATCTCAGGCAGTGCTCTTAAATTTTGCAGGTTACAGTTCTCTTTGAGATTCCAAAGATAAATACAGATCCTTCTCAGAAAAACTCCAATACCAACACATTTGCTTCAGGTTTTTGTGGAATCCCTGGAGCTCACGCAGGGGCCCAGGGCAGGGAGAGCTCGGCGGAGCTGCGGCCCCACACACGTGCTCTGCGGGTTGGACCTAGCTTTCCGTGAGGTGACGGCCTTCGTGCCTGCCAGGTCTGCTGCCGATGGTCCGTGTTCGCTGAAGACAAAAACACAGGAAAAATACCCGAACATCCTGCTGAATTAATAATTGTGTCATTTGGTTTAAACGGATTAGTTTAATTCCTTGCAACAATGAAAGTACTCTGTATCTATATATATTAACACAAGTTTTAAAATCATTTAGGTGAAACAGCATATGATTTGTTGATTATGGTTTAATGTTTATATACAATAAAATGTAAAACAAAAAGTATAATTTTACAGATATATAAATGTGTAGCAGAAAAATAATAAAACATTCACAGAAAATGCAAACACTCAAATTCATAATAATGTTTACTTCTGGTCAGAGAGGAAGGGAATTGAATACAAGTAGAAAATAGGGGATTTTAACGGCAATTTTTTTTTTTTCATAAAAAAGAGAGAGAACTGGGACAGCTATGAAATTAAAACTTGATAATCACAGGCCGGTGGGTCCAAAGTGGTCCGCTCTGTTATTGCTCCTCCTTGTCTATAAAGATTTAAACAATAAAAACAACACATTGCCTAGCTCATGGGGATGGCATTAAAAACCAATGAAAGGGTAAGTGAAAGTGCTTTGGAAAATGCAAACGACATACAAAATGTAGACAAGTGTTTCCCCCGCCTAAATTCCACTCATTAAGTTTAACCCAACCGATATTCACTGAGCAGGGCTGGTATCCCCATCGGACCCGAGGGCCAAATGCAGGTGAGACAACAGTCACAGCCTCCAGATTCTGTGAGGCCGTGCTATTCCACGTGCTCATCGACTCCCAGTGTTCTCAGACTCTTAGGGAGAGATGTAAATTGGAGTAAAAAAAATGTGTAATTTGTTAGATCCCTGGACGCTTGTGATGCTTCAACCAGAAGAGCACTCCCTCTTCCTGTACACGTTTTGTCAAATATTTTGTTGGCAATACTGATCCACTGTTAAAAATGCACTGAAAAGTGTTGATCTAATCTCATCGCTTCTCTAGGACTCAAGTACTAGGATGAAAACTTGTCACGTTTGCTGCCAACCCTTCCTTTCTCCTCATGCCTCCAGAGCCTGGATTTTATTTGGGGTAATGCCCATCACACATTGGACACTGTCTGCTGAGATGGTGAAGGCTCTTCCGGGCAGGAGGGGAAGCTTATTCAGACATGGGAATCGAGCCACGTTGAAGGTCATGGGATGCAAACTTCTTCAATCAATCTAAGCCAATCCTGAGACTTCTACATGAGCACTTGGCAGAGAGGGGTGCTTATTTCCACTGGACTCAAAACTGATCATATTGCATGTAAATCTGAATGTTCCAGAAGCCATCTTGCCAACATGAGGGACCAGGACTTGCTTGAGACAATAGAGCTGACCAATGGAAGCTCCACAGAAGACAAGAGAGTCAAGAAATGGACAGACTTTGGGTCCTAATGTCTTGACCCCCTGGATCTGGCTGGGACTGGATTATTCAGCCACTTGAAACAATTCCCTCTTTGCTTTACATAGTCTCTTCATTTGTTGTTGTTGTTTTCACTTGAAATTGAAAACTATTCAAATTAAGTGGCTCTCAATGCGGCCTTACCCCCATTTTACCCCAAGTGATGGGGAACTTAGTGTCGTATGTGAGTTCCACCTTTTGGTGGGCTTTAGAAAGTTAATGTTCAGCTAAAATTTGTCCCCTCTACTTTATGGCCATTGCTCCTATTCTCTCACTTAGAGTCAGATGAGATATGTCTCATTGTTCATGTAAGCCTATAGATATTTGGTCATAACACTATTCTTGCTTCCTCACCCATCTCTTCGGCCTATCTCCTGCCCAGAGTTTCTTACACACTGAAACTTTAAGCCTACCTTATCCACAAAATATTTTTAATAGGGCATCTTCAAATGACTATTTTTGTTATGTTGCAGAATTGTTGGAATTAAGATTCAATTATCTTTAGGTGTCTACGCACAAGTTGAAATTTTTCCCTTTTTCTAACTTCTCAATCTGCTTATAAAATGTAAGCATTTGAATGGGGAATGATTAATACATTCCATTTATACAGACTAGCGCAAACCCACTTATCACAAAGCAACATGGAAACAGCTGCTAAACCTACTCAGTTCATTTTTCATGGAATGAGAACAGCTGCTGAGTGTTTCATAAATTTCTAGGGCAAGACATAAAGAAATTGCAATGGAAACCCTTTCGAAGCAGGAAGTATATGTTCCCAAGTCCTTGAAAAATAGTCTTAGAGAGTGGTAAAACCAGTCAAGAACTTAAAAGTTAGCACAGGAGTTCCAGGGAAGAGGCTGTGCCAAAGTCAGAAAGAGCTCAGATCTGAAGATCTCTGCATTCTGTTTCGATGCTAATTTCACACAACAGCATATGATCAATTATCAGATAAATCATTCAGATATCAACTGTACTGAATCTGAAGGAAAGAGACAACAATACCATGTGTTCTGGAAAAATAAGAAATGGAACTGATAGGCAATTTGTGAGCTGGGCCAATGGCTGAGATTTAGCCTAACCTAAACAGTAATAGAAGTAAAATGAGGTTGTATGTACCAAGGGAAGTTCTGAGCCAAGTTGCTCAAGCACCCATGCAGACATGGATTCACTGAACATTTTTGAGAACCAGAGACAAGGCGCTGTGGTAAATCTGTCATGAATGTTTCAGGGGCAGAAGGTACGGAGCTGGGAAGGAATGAGCCCAGTCTTGAGAAGTTTACAAACTCTGAGGAAGTTCCTAAGATATGAATATATTTTCCATGTTGACTAACAATGAATGTATTGCTACATTTGCCCGCTCCTTTCTACTGCAGTCATGGGGAACTCTTTCCGTCCCGAGAACACAGTAGACCACACTGGCCTTAAGTGTTTGCTAAATGCCTGTTCGGATGAAAAGTTGAGAATCTTAAGTTATGACAGTAAATGCCGTAACTCCTCTTTTTTTTCAAATACTACCCATGTTTAAAATCTATCCCAGTTCTCTTCTCATCTACAAAGCCTTCTTTGAAGTCTCCTCCACTGACATTGACCTTTCTATGAGTTCTTGTAACATGTATTACTGGCATATTTTTTTTTGATGCTCAAAGCATATGCTGTCTAATGCAGTTATTTAACTGCTTTCTACGTTAGGGCTTATTTCCCCAAAGCGACTGAGCATCTGGGAAATAAATGCCTTACTTTTTCTTTCTTTCTTTTTTTTTTTAGTTCCCAGAAGAGCATAATTTAAGTGCTCGACATATTCAAAGGGAAAACTGAGCAAATGCTACTTCCCTTTGCTTGTCAATGGCCAACCCAGTCTACACCGCAAACCTTTGCCTGCTATCCATCTAAACTCAGTCATGACTCAGTTACTAGAAAATGGACCGTCAGGGCAGGGGCCAATTTTTATTTCAGTTTTGCCACAGTTTCCCTAGACGAGGAAAGCCCCTTGTTTCATTTACTAGATCTACTACTAGCCTGAGGCTTGTGTGGAGAAGAATGAAATTTGGTGATCAGAAATAATTAGAATCAAGTTAGTCAAAATTATATAACATTGTCTGGTGTCGAAGCACTACATATTCTGGAGAAGTTGAGTCTAAACTAATGGAGCAACCATGGGAAGCTACAGCCAGCTCATCAAACTGTCTTACCTGCAAATGTAGGGCATTCTACTTGTGCAGGGAACATGAGAGGTTTTCAGTGTTGCCAGTGGAAGTGTGGAGTCCATGCCTGGAGGAACAGCTAGAGAGCTCAGTCAACTGCAGAAGTGATGGTTGAAGCAGTTGAGGAGGAAAAAGAGGACTAAACTGTAATCATAGTTAACAGAACCTTAGCAGGCAGGCTACCAGTAAATTTTAGATGTATAAATGTCAAATATACATCTTTCTCTGTGTATATACACATACATATATATAGTTTTTTTTTAATGATATCATATGACTTTTACCCATTAAAAAAGGGAGGCTTACCTGTTTGGTCACTTAGCTCCCAGTGGAAGATCTACTTTGCAGGTAAGTAACCTACCTGGTAAATCTCCTCTCAGGCAGAGGCAATTTTTAAAAAGACATCAGCCAAGATTAATGCTTGTGAACTGCCCTCAAAGGAGCCACCATGATGGAGAATTTTTATCTCTTTTTGATCTACTTCATCTCTGGCACAGTTAACATGTTAACTGAAATAGAGTGAGAGAGAACAATACAATAGGGTCTTCTTAGAGCCTGTTCACAGCTGGAGCGTATCCAGAGGAATGCTAATTCAATTATTAAATGGCAACTGCATTTGTTCTAAATAAGTAGCTGGATCTTATGGAAGTGGCAGGTCTTTGCAGACTGGAACCTGCTAGAAAGAACATCCCTGCTTATAAGGATATGCACATTTCAATCTCTCAGGAAAGAGAGCCAAGACTGTAATTTAGCTGACATTTTGTAGCAAGCAAAATCCTCACCAGCCTTCTCTCCAATTCCAAATGTCCCATGTTCCTTTCTGCCTCTTAACCTTTGTACACATTGATATTTAGTCAAAATTGCTTTCCCTTCAAGCTGGATGACTGTAGAGATTATGGTTCAAACCAGAAAAACTGTGATAGTGAAAGGTGATGCTAAAAATTATAATTTATATAATACTGAAATGATTACAATCCTTAAATTGATGTTACTATATACTTAGGGTTCCATTCCAAAACTATTAAAAAATATAAGTATTTCTTAAAATTATAAAATCCCCTATCTTTGTACACTTAAGCAAAATAAAAAAAATTTTAACTTTGTTATTTAAACATTTAAAATAAAATGAGCTGAATTAGCTTTAATTAAGTACTTTAATCAGTTTCTTGGCCATATTTATCTTTATAAATGTGTCACTGGTATTTTTTCTGAGGAATGTATTTTTCCCCAATAATATGGCATCATTATTATTATTTTTCATAAAATTACCTGTATCTTCTTCAAAGTTGTATTATGTATTTCATAGATTTGAAATTTTTGACAATTTCAACTCCCTCCTCTCTATAAAGCATATTTTTAAAACTATTTTGAAAATTCTCTTTCAGATGTGGCACAAGCTGTTTCCATTCTGCTAAAAGGAAAATGGTCTCTTGTACCCAAAAGTATTTTGTGCTCTTTTAGCTTCAATTTAGAGTTTACTGCTTCTCAAACAGTTTGATAGAATAAGATCTTTTAAATAACTTATTTCTATGATTGATTTGATACTTTGTTGATAAAGCAAAGGCATATCTCATCTCAATTTTATTTTGTTCCAGGGGAAAATAAAAATCTATTCAATTCAATATAGGAGCTCCATAAAATAGTTTTTTTTTCCCCAAACCAAAATCTTCCCAAACCTATTTTTAGATTTTCAGGTTTAAATCTGGCATAACATTTGAGCTCAATCATTTAATCTGTCTGCATCCTTTTTGCTTCAGAGGAAAAGTTTTCACTATCAGTTTGCAAGTGTAGTTCAGTAATTGTAATTCACTAGGACATTTTTGCACAAGTTGGTGTGCTGATGCAGCCATTTTAGAAAAGAGTGTGGCAGTGTCTCACATGGTTAAAGAGACCTACGCTTAATAGTCAACCCAGGAGTCCCGCCCCTAGGTACTTACCCAATAGAAATAAAAAGTTATATCACATAAAAGCCTGCACGTGAATATTATAGCAACTTGATTCATTATTGCCAAATGTCAAATACAACCCAAATGTCCTCCAAATTTCTAATGGGTGAAACAAGCATGGTGCGTTCACACCAGGGAGAAACACTCAGCCACACGAAGGAATGAACTACAGGGCACACAATGACACGGACGGACCGCAAACGCGTCACTCTAACTGACACTGCTACTGTGTCACAGGCTACCACTGCGTGGAAAGGCAAAATGAACACTAGCACTAACGTTGAGGAATCCTGTCAGAATTTCTAGTATTTCCCCAAAGTGTTTTATTTTAGGTAACACTCAAGCCACAAGACAAACCAAACAAAAATTTTAACCTTCTGGGGTTAAAAAAGAAAAAGTTGATGTGCTTTGTGTTCCACTAATTGAATGTTTAAAGATTTCCTACATATTTTTAGATAACACAATAATTTAGGATGATCAATAAATAATACTGTAAGACACCAAAGCTGACTTTAATAAAAATTTAAATATATCTGAAATCAAACTGAATTTGAGCAGCAAAGAGAAAAGTGAATATGACCATACTCAAGATTTTTAAAAAATATATTCAATATCACTTATTAAATAAATGTTGTGGTTTAATTATTATAACTCTGCCTGTATAAAAATGCTTGTAAAATTTTGACAATGGCTGTGTCTATTTTGACTGGTGAAAACTGCATCTTTCTTGGAGGCAATTATGAGTGTAGATAATTTCACAAATAACACGAAGTACATTTCAGCTCCATAAACATAATTTAAGGCAAGAATATAATGTTATAGCCCAGTAAAATGTGCATTTTTATTGTCACTACAAAAATTATCCTAAATGGTAAATTTTAAATTAAATTTATATCAATAATTAAAATAATGTCACATTTCACCAGTGCCAATGTAGTTTAAAAACTTCTATTTTGACGCCATGGACTGGCATCAGAGTGAATCAAGACCAAAATGAGCTGATTTTGCATTAGTAGTGGCAGAGATAATGGTGGAAAGCAGGCATCATTAGCTGCTTGCAAAGTCTGTTTTCTGCTGATAGAGGCCATATTATCAGTTATTGTGTCATTTGATGTATATTCACGAAAAGACTTAGAAATGAGAATGAGGAGAATGAAATTTAGAAGAACATTCATTTGACTTTTTATTTGAAATGTGTTAAAAATGCAAATTCTCTGATCCCCGCACCGCCCCCCGGCCCAGACCTACTGAAGCCGAAACTCTGGAGTTGGGCCTCAGCCATCTGTGTCTTAACCAGCCCTTCACGCACGCCAGTGCACGCGCTCGCTCGGGAGCCAGGCGGCTGAGTGAGAAGTCACGCTCCACAGAGCGCTCTGTAAATACGCACCAACCTTCTGAAGCTACCAGTGTTGAGTCGCTGTCTTGGGCAAAGTCTTCATAAAATAACGACCGACTGACTGTCAAGTACAAGAAATAGAGCCCTGCATGTATTTGTGACTTTTCAACAAAGGTGCCAAGGCCACTCAGTAAAGGAAGGGTAATACTTTCAATAAACGTTGCTACAACAATGGGACGGTAATGGGCAAAACAAAGGCAAAAAACTCAATCCACATCTCACACCATGTATAAAGACTAACTCAGAGATGATCACGGACCTGAAAGTAAGTGATAATGCTGTAAAACTTCTAGATGAAAAATAGAATATCTTGGTAGGCTTAGGTGTGAAAAGAATTTCTTAAACAAGACAGGAATAGCAAAACTATAAAAGAAATCAGTAAATTAAATTTTATCAAAATTTAAAGACTCTGCTCTTCAAAAGACCATGTTAAGAAAATGGAAAGCCAATCCACCGACTGGGAGAAGATATCTGCAAAACATAACCAACAAAACATTTCCATGAAGGAAATAAAGATATATCATTAGATATAGACATAGATGTAGATGTAGATACAGATATGTATTCCCTTAAAAATAAAAAACTGGTCAAAATCTGAACAAACACTTCGCCAAGGAAGATACAGAGATGGCAAATAACTACATGAAAAGTTGCCTACCATCATTTGTCATTAAGGAAATGCAAACCGGAACCACAACGAGATATCATGACACCTCCACTGGAAAAGCTCCAGGTTAAAAACAAAAGTGACCATATCAAGTACTGGAAAAGATACGGCAGTATGCTCATACAGTACATCACAGGCTGGATTATAAAATGGTACAAGCACTTTGGAAAAGTTGGGCATTTTCTTAAATATACACTACCGCAAAACATAGTCATTCTACAACTATATATTTACCTAGAAAAAAGGAAAACATATTTTCACCCCAAGACGTGTGCACAAATGTTCATAACAGCTTTTTTTGTTAGAGCCCTAAACCGGAAACATCTCACATGTTCATCAATAAAGAGTGGATAAATACATGGTGGTATGTCCATTCAATAGAATACTGCTCAACAATAAAGGAATGAACAATTGATACCTGGAACGACATGAATGAAACTCAAATAATTATGCTGAGTGAAAAAAGCCACCCCTGAGACACTCTGAGAGTATATATTATATGATACTATTATATGTGTTTCTTGAAAAGGCATACAAATCGACAGTGACAGAGAGCAGATCAAGGGCTGTCCTGGGACAGGGCAAGAGTGGGTGATGGGCAAGGAAGGGCTAGGTTGCAAAAGTGCTCAAAAACTTCTGGGGAAAATGATACATTAATCATCCTGGTTGTGGTGATAGTTTCAAGAGTGTACACATATGTCAAAACTCATCGTATTAAACACTTTAAATGTGTGCAGTTTGTTACACTTTGGTTATTCCTCACTAAAGCTGAGAAAAGTGTTGAAAAGAAAAATCTACTTAAATGCTACACTAGATGGCATAAACCAGGACCGTCCTAAGCAAGCCCAGGTATATGGATAACCCACCTTTATGGGCACACACACCTGCTTATCTGCTTATGTGAGTAATTTTCAATATTCTTTCAGCTCTTAGATTAATCCACATCTCCCATTCCTTCAAACAATCACCGTCTAATCATTCCTGATTAAATCTCTTTTCCCTGCATTTGCTTTCAGCATCGCAGACATCTCTCCTTTCAGGACTTATCACATTGTACATTAGCATTCATTTCCATTGAATTAACGTCTGTCTCACTCCGTTGGATTGTAAGAAACATGAGTTCTGGAATCTGTTTTCCTTTCCCTCTCATCATTGTATTCTCAGTGTGCCGTAACTATGCCTAATTAATATTAGTTCAAAGAATAAATGAATGTGGCAGCAAAATAAAAGATCTGATAAAAGGTGAGAAACATATTCTACTCTTCTAATTAATTTATGCAATCAATGAAATAATAACAACATGCTCACTTGCCCACTTAAAAGCCTTTAAACTTACCATACAACCTACAGAGTGTCCCATACACTAAATTCCAGGCCTGAAATAAAGTCCTGCCCACCCAGAAGAGTCAAATAATTGATTCCATGGCTGGGATAGTGAAAATGTAAGATGAGCCCAGAATATCTAATTCCAGAAAGAAGTAAGGGCTAAGAGAAAATGACAAAGGCATATCAAAAGGCCACAGGAGACAGCTTGAAGGGACTCCCATGGGCTAATTTGAGCCTCAAAATTAATACTGACAGTGATACATTATAACCAATGGTCTGAACAGGAATCCATGATTCCACACTAATAATAAACAAACAAACAAAGGAAGGTAAAGGGGAAGCCCCTTTTTTGTGTAACAGAATGCTAATTAATACACTTAGGAAGAAAGATAAAATTGGGGGAGATCAGCATTTTAACCATCACACTGATAATTGACTCAGGCCAAAATACATACATATATCTCAAAGAAAGCTAAAACTAACAGGTGAAAGTTTTCTAAAGAAAACTAGATATTGACATAGTGTCAAAGTGTCTCTCATAAGTTACTTATTGTAATATTACTCAATTGTATTTGCACAATAGGTAAAAACAGTAACTTTACGATGGACAGACCTCACCTCCACGGACTGACTGACACACTTCCACCAAGGGACCAGTGAAAATCACCACTAACAGGGCCTCCTGAGCCCTGGATGTGATGCTGTGAGGAGGACACAGTACCACTCATGCAATATTCCTGCCAAAAAAAGTGCAAAATCTAATCACAAAAAAAAAACCCAGCAGACAAACCCAAAGTGAGAGACAGTCTACAAAATAACCGGTTTGTACTTTCCAAAACTGTCAAGAAAAGCTCAGGAACTGCTCTGAATGGAAGGAGACTCAAGATACCTGACAACTGAACACAACACCTGTCCCGGATTGGATGCTGAGCTGAGGGAGGGTGGGAACTCAGTATCTACAAAAAGCATTGTAGGGTCAATGGTAACACATGAGCACAAAGTGTGGATTAAGGATTAGCATTGCATCCATGTTAAATATCCTGATTTCAGCAATTTTACTGTGGTCATAGGTAAGAGAATGCTCTTGTCCTTAGGAAATACAAACTTAAGTGCATGAAAAGCTAAAAAAGAGAAACATACCTGTAATTTATTTTTAAATAGACCAAAACCAAAATTGCAGAGTGAGGGAGAAGGAAGGGAAGGGAGAAGAGAGGGAGGGAGAGGGGAGGGAGGAGAGA
>PVJI01006031.1:0-77101 GCA_004026765.1 Micronycteris hirsuta | reverse complement strand
CTCACGGCAGGTATTCTGTCCTCGGTGGAGCTTCCCCCGCTGTCCCAGCCCACCTTCCTGGCCTTGGGTGCTCTCCTCCATGTTCCCACAGCACGCACTGCACACGCCTCTTTCATCGCTCTTGCCGACCATCCCACTGTCCAGCTCCTCCCCTTGACAGCCAGCACTTCATCTTACTGTCCTTCATGACCCATGGGTCCCCAGTCTCTTAGACCAAAAAAAGCATGCTGTAAAAATCAGTGATGTGAAGGCTGAATGAATGGCCTCCATTCAGCAAAGTATCAGCATCAAACACCGCATGTGTTTTAGCATATCTTTTAAGAATGGAAAAAAAGGATTGAATTAACTTATTTCTATGATTTTCATTCAGTATATATTATCAAAGCATTTTTATACCCACTTCACTGTATAGATGCTAATAGACCCCTCAAAAGTTGCTATCTTCTGACAAAAAAAACTATTTTCCTCCTGCAGTTTCTAAGGAGACAAACTCCTAACAACTGAGAGGCATTTATCTGATGAGAACAAATCATCTTTCCGCAGACACCCTCATGTTGAAGCATGTTTCAGTGACGGGTATGGCTGACCTGTGGCAGAGCTGCGTCGCTCTGCATAGGAACACGAGGAGACCAAGAGCCTGGGAGGAGCACCTGGGAGGAGGGAGAGCTGATGGCTGCGCATGGGGAAGGAAAAGAGGGAGAGACCCAGAGACATAAACTAAAAACAGAGCTGCAGGGAAGAAGAGACATTAAAAAATTTGCTAAATGAATCATGGGAATGATGTGTACTTGGGAAGTGGTATTTGGTGTACTGTAAAATCCTCATTTACCTTGCTGTAAAACCTTCAGTAAGGCAGCTACTTCGATTAATGTTTGGTAGAGCACATGAGTGGAGGGATGGAGAGACTCGGTGAACATCAGGGTACTGCAGGGGGAGAAAACGGGAGCCTGCTCCCTGTTTTACTCAGGGTCCGTGACGTGGACATGCAGCTAAAAGGCACAGACAAAGCCATAGTGATTTTTATTGCTACTGTCTATTCTTATTGGTCAAGGCCTATGTTATATACCAGTGTTAATTATTTTTAATGCCCCTGATAATATGACAGAATATATATAATAGCATAATATGACAATACAAGAAGAAACGCGCACAAATTAATTTAGAGGATGAGGTGCACTCATTAAAAAACCTCCCTGGAATGAGCAGTCATAGGAAATGAACTGAATTGGGGTTTCAATCAGTGAGTGCTGCTGGTATCCAAGTGTCGTGACCTATAGGGACCAGGACACGGAAGTGGGATCATTTTATAAGCTTCTTTTTCGCAAAGAGTTCCTTTAAATATATGTTCCAGATTGTGACTGCAGTTGTGTTAAACACTTGCTCCCTGAGTGACTTGGATATGCTGAGACTGAGGCTCTACCCTCAAGGAGCCTATAACCTAGAAGAATAAATTAATGTATAAACAAATAATCTAATAAAACAGTGCATTCAAACTTACAAATACAAATGCTTTTGACTCTACAGTTATTCAAGCATTAGATTCCAAAATAAATGGAGTCATGGAAATAAGATCTAAAGAGAAAAGAAAAATTTCACTGATTTTCTAAATATAATATCCAAAGTAAGAATACCCAGGACAGGCTTTGGTTTAGTCACTACCCAAATGTGCAGCCTTGGGTAAGTCACTAAGCCTGTCTGAAGAGCAATTCCTCTTTACAGAATGAGAGGCTGGATAAGATGCGGGGTTTCAAATGCTCTGCAGGTGGCTCTGCAGGGTGACAGCGTCTTTCGGGCAGAAGGCTGTGTCCTCCCCTCTGCCACCCAGAGCAGCTCCAGTTTTCTCTGATCTGCTCACGGGGATTCTGTTTCTGTTTCATTTGCAAGGTTCTACCATAAAAAAAAGAACTAGATTTCCTCTAAGTCATATTCTATGTCATATAAGACCCTACTATTTCTTAGGGGAAAGCAGCCAGAGCTGAAAACTGGTGAATGTGTCCATGAAAAACTCTACTTTATATTTGAGATATAATTCTGTAAGCTCCCACAGAAATCCTTTCAGGTTGATTATGTTATGTTATGTCTTTCTAAACCTTCCCCCGATTGTTCACAGTAAGTTGGGTTTTCTTTTTTTCTTTTTTCCTGCTAGGATGAAACATCTCTATTGCTCTTCTCCAAAGTTCTAACCAATTAACAGACAGGATTTCATGCAAGCATGATTCAATTAACATACTTGATGTATTAATCAACTATTAATTTAATTAGAACATTTAGCAAATTGTCATCATTGTATCCAAACTGGCTGTGACTTGGATACTTTGGGGAAGTCAGGATTGCAACATAGACACATTTTTGTATCTTTTGGGATCTAACTTTGCAAGAAAAAAAAACCTGTTTTTTCCATCTTTTTCATTCTCAAGCAATTTGGAAAAGTAGACCTCCTTTTAAGAAATTCAGACCACCAACTGAGTTTTCCAGTTGCTAGAACAACTCTCTCCATTTTCAAACAGCATTTCATATTTCTCCAGAGACCACTATACGCTTAGCTAAGTGGGGAATCCAGCAATCAATTATAAGCTTAATTTTTTTTAACTTATTGATTTTGAAAGAAAGAGAAAACATTGATTTGTTGTTCTGCTTATTTATGCACTCACTGGTTGATTCTTGCATACCCCTTGCCCAGAGATCAAACAACCCTGGTATATTGGGACGAGGCTCTAACCAACTGAGCTACCCCTCCAAGGCTCATGAGCTCTTGTTGTAACAAGCCAGTCTTGGTTATGTCATGCTATGTTAAATTAGATTAGGGATAAAAAGACATCAGTTATTTAAAGGTCCATTCTGGTAAGTAACTAATACAAGTCCAACTCTTTGACACCTTGCCCATAGCAGACATCACTCACTGATGATAGCACTGTTCCCTCTGATATTCTCACGTTCAGCACCAGATCCATTCATCTTTCTTTTCTAGTCGCATCCGAAACCCCACGACTGACCACTTTCCCCAACAGTACATATACTCAAACTCCTCCCTGGATACCGCATCTGGACTGTTCTACTCCTTTTTATCATTTTCAACTTAACCCAGAAATCATTCGATTTTTGTGATGCTAATACAACCTTTACAAACCTAGTTAGAAGGAAACACATAAGAATATTATCCCAGCTCCAAATGAGTAGATGCACTATAATTAAACCCTTTTTTTCTTATTAAACCCCCTCCTCTGTACCCCTCCTTTACCCTTCCCTCTGACTCTCCTTTCACCAGGGATGCTCTCTTCCTGAAAGCTTCAGTGTGGGCGATTACTTTATCCAGAGCCAGCCAAGGTGCAGAAATCACCTCTGTGTTTCCCACCCTCTCCTCAGGGCAGATGTTAATTACAGAGCTGTCAGAGGCAACTAGTAAAGTGACTAGGGTGGGGAGCTCTGGGATTGGGTGACTGGCTTATTTGAGCTCTGCAGGTTCTTCTCAACACCCACACAAAAGGGGTGAGGCACTTGGATGAGTCTCAGGCAAGGGAAACTAGACAGGGGGGAAGACTCAGCAGGACAGTTAGGAGGGCAGGCTTCTCAGATAAACCTGAGTTCTAATCTGACCTCTGCCACCCACTAGTCCAGGGACACCAGTCATTTCTCTTTCTTCTTGTACAAAACATTATTAGTAATTATTTCATTAAATGTAGCTATCTCAAGCAGTTTCCCAAAATTAAAAACATAGGCTCTGGTTTTGAATCAGCTCTACCAATTATTGGATATGCAGCTATGGAAGTTACTTAAAGCTTTCTGAACCTCAGTGCCTCCATATTTAAAATGAAGTTAAATCTGATCATTCATGTACGTACTTAGCATAATCCCTTGGATACAATAATTACTCAATACATGCCTTCATTGTCATTGTCATCATCACCACCCTTAGCTCAGTGCGCCCTCACCCTGCATTAGAATGCCTACTCACAGGTTACACTGCAGCGCAATCATGGCCTCCTCCAGGGAGCCTTCCCTGACCTTTTCTACATCCTCATTTATTAATGTGATTGTAACATTTACCGTGCAAAGTGAGACTTCATATGTATGGTTCTAACTTGCATGTACAAATATTTTATACTGCATATGAATGTTTTGTCCTACAGATGTGAGAAATCTGACTCACCCAGGGTCACCCAATATGAGCCTAGAACCTAGGGGTCCTTAGTTCAGTTTGGCAGCTTCGAAGACTCCCACAAGGGGGACTCGTTCTGTTCTGAGGTAACCATTTCCTAGATGGATGACTCTATTTAATATATAACCCCTCACCTTCTACTGAGTTCAAGTCCTCTTTGCAACAATGTATACAGTTACTAGTTCAAATTCTTAAACCATTCGGGATGTCTCATCCTTCATCCTCCTGACATCCCTCCAGACACTAGTAGATGCTGGAAGTCAATGATCTTATCTCTATTTATTCTTCCTTTGAACCTGAGCAATGCCCCAGGTCTATCAGAGTGCAGCAGAAGCAATTAGAATGGCTGGGGAACTATAGCAGGGAGGATTCCAGGTTGGGGCAAGGAGTTCACCTCTGCAGGGGAGACATGGGGAGAACTAAGTGTTACTTGATATGATAGAGGAATCTAAATGAAATGTCACAGGACATCTAGTTGGGTGTTCCTCATGACCTGGTCCCACGGCCTACCCAGAAGGGGCGGTAAATAAAATTGTCAGTGTCTAAATTTAGAGATGATCAAAGAAAATCCTTCTCCATACAATGTGCAATTATCCTGTACTGCAGGATATTATTGAGGCAAATTAAAGCAAGAAGAATTGGGGAAAGGATCAGGTGCTGATATGAATAAGAACAGCCTGTGTCGATACCAGCAAGGATAACAATTACATGGCCAATTAGTTCCCCGGGGTCGGGGCATGCACCGATCTCAAGCTGGGGTCAGAGAATGAGCTGCCTATAGCACAGTGCAGCAGCAGCCAATTTCCTAGGTGCATTATCGGATTTTCCTTTGATTCCTCTGCAGAATGTAAGGGAAAACACTTTAGTTGGTAAAGTGTGAACTGCTTCAGTTTGCCTTTGGATCTGGGGAAGAAATAGAAATGGCCCCTGAGAAAACTCCACACAAAGAAGGGACATCAAAATTCTGAAACAACTTTTTAAGAATGGTAGGTGGGAAGGGTAGCACACCAGTTGTCTGAAAACATCTGCCCCTGGCCCTGCTTCACAGGCGCTGACTGACTCAGGAGAGCTGGCCTGCCTTTGTGAACTTTGGTTTTCTCTGGATTAAAACGATGCACCACCCTGGGTGGTGTAGCTCAGTGGATTGAGCGCGGGCTGGGAACCAAAGGGTCCCGGTTCGATTCCCAGTCAGGGCACATGCCTGGGTTGCAGGCCAGGTCCCCAGTGGGGGCCATGTGAGAGGCAACCATACATTGATGTTTCTCTCCCTCTCTTTCTCCCTCCCTTGCCCTCTCTCTAAAAATAAATAACATCTTTGAAAAAAACAAAAACAAAAAAACCATGTCCTTTTATTTCCTAGTCTTGTCTGCATAAAGTAAAACCCTAGCCTAGTTCCTCAGGGCTCACAGCCTAGACGGGCATAACCAAGAATAAATTGATTTTTAAATTAATAGAAAATCAAGGAGCAAGTCTACATGAAGTACATAAAGGCAGCAAACTTGCCCTCAAGTCTCCAGAACAGGAAAGGCCCTCCCTCAGATGTGTGAAAACCTTTCTGTTTGACACGTTCCCTTGGGGTGAGGTCAAAGGGCAATGTGTACCTTAGAGTAAAGGCGGGGAACTGGGGACCTGCTTTGAGCTTTGGGCACTTCCTTCCCTCCATTCTGCCTTCCCACCCAAATGACCAAAAGAACACAGTGATGGGCGAAATCCACACCAGCAATGGAAATGAGGGTAAGATTGCACCTCATAAAAAATGGGAAATATTTTCAAAGAAAAACTACGGGGAACATCAGAATGGGAGATGGACAAACTGACTTGTGATTTACTACTTTTAAAAGATCTACTGGCTTAGAAAATAGAGAATCTCCAGTGGACACCGTCCTACCTATATTCTCTACTTCACAAAGGGACTAGAAGAAAAGAATAACGAACAAATGATATGTTTACTCCAGCAGTGCATCTGGGAAGCGCCCATGTGGCATACGGATGCTCATCCTGTGCTCTACCCAGAGAACACAGGACGGCAGTAGCAATCTTCCTCCCAAGGCCACCTCTCTGTCAGAGACACACCGCCCGGTTAACTCGGGGCTGCCCCAGCAAGCACAGAGAAGGAATCTCTGGCCCCGTGCAAGTTCTCTGGTTCAAGCACCACCGAGCAACCTCCTCCCGCACAGGCTCCCGGCTGTCGAGTAAAACTACAGTTCAATGTCTGTCGATTGGGTTGGGTTTATTTTTTTTACATTTGGATTTAGAAGATTCAAATGCAGAACTTATACATAGCCTGAGGGAGATTATGTCCAGTATCTCTAGCATTCAGACTCACATTGGAAAAAAAAGAGAGAAAAATTTCTAAACGACTGGAAAGCTACCACAGTTCCAATGAAAAAGTACAAACTAGAGCTTCTGAGGGACTGCCTCCTCTGCTTCTCCAGTGCTGTCTCCGAGGGCACCCCCCAAATGACGGCTCTGCACAGGAGGAACACAGACAGTCACTTACCCACGGAAAGTGGTAAGGGGACGGGACCGCGGACACAAGGCGCTCCACCTTCCCACTCTACTCAAACACATTACCAAGGAGAAATCTTCCACTTGTTCTCATTAAACTAAGACAATTCTGATAAAAAAATATTAAGATATGGAAAGAAAAATACCTCTAAACATCAAACCCCCATCAATAAAATGTGGAAATACTAAAGAAATTGAAAATAAATCTAATCTAAAGCCATTTAAAAAGAATAATACACCAAGAAAGAAAAGGGATTATTTAGGCATGCAACGATGATATTTGTCAATAAATAGATCACAGAAAAAATCACCTCTCAATGGAGGCCAAAATTCAACACACTTATATCTAAAACCTCTTGCTAATCCATGAAAAGAATGCCACTTCCCGTAACCTGGAAAGAAAAGGGCTATCTTACCCTTTGCAACAGCATGGAAGGACCTGGACAACATAATGCTGAGTGAAATAAGCCAGTCAGAGAAAGACAAGTATCATAGGATTTCACTCATATGTGGACTCTAATGAACGAACTAAACTAACAAGCAAAACAGAGACAGACTCATAGACAGAAAGCAGGTTGTCAGTTATGGGGGGGCAGGGCTGGGAGGGAGGGACTGATCCAAAAGGAAAAAGGGTTCAAGGACATGGACAACGGCATGGGAGTTACCGCAGGGCTGGGGGGCAGGTATAATTGGAATGTATGGTAATGGAAAAAATACAATAACAAATGAAAATAAATAAAAATAAATATTACACATAGAAATAACATAAAATCAACTGTCAATTTTGCCCTGAGATAAAATTCCAAGTAAAATCTGAAAAAAGAAAATAATGCTATCACCACAAGGTTCTGGGAATTTTAGACATTAAGAGAGAACTCTTATAACATAAATGAAATAAAAATATGAAAATTATTACAAAAGATAAAACTAAATTTTCACAAACTACTATGGTGCTGGGAACAAGATGATTTGTATAATGAACATAAGGGAAATGGAATAATTATTACATATTATTAGTTTGTTAAGATGACTTATTATGAAAAAAGTAACTTGCCTAAGATCCTTATAAAAAACAGTCAGAAATATAATGTTAAAAATCCTATTTATAGAGCAATCTAAAGAATATTCATTGTTCTAAACTAGAAGTGTGCAGGACCTATTTGAAACAAACCTTTAATTAGAGACATAAAAGATGACTTGTAGAAGGAAAAAGAATTGCCATGTTTTTGCATGGGAAAGTTCAACAGTTCAAATATTTTAATTTTCTCCAAATTAATTTTAAAATTCTGTGTTACTCTCACTGAATCTCAGTGGAAACGGTTTTCTTCATATTGGAATAAAATGATTATAAATAGGAATAAATGAGAAAGAATAGCTAAGAAAACTTTCAAAGACAAGGGTGGGTGACATATCTCCAGCCATTCAAAATCTGGATAATTCAGTTATTAAAGTTTTGACAATGGCTACAGAATAGGCAGAGGAATGAAACAGAAGTGAAATTCCAGAAACAGACACATGGATGTAACAGAATTTAGTTTGAGATATATGTGACATTTTAAATCACCAATGAAAGGCTGGGTTGTTCAATAAATTGTGCCAAGAGAAAAGGAAAGCTGGGACTTGTCTCAAGTGATATCCTAAAATAACCCTAGACTAACTGAATAGATAAATGTTGAAAGAAACTAGAAAAAAATACTAGTTTTTTTTTTTCAAATAATGAGGGTATAAGGAATTTCTAAACACCAAATGCAAAAGCCACAATGGAAAAGAATGATAAATAGGCTACACAGGAATTTAAAAATCACAGAATCAAAAAAATTATCTTGAAGAATATTAAAAAGTAACCGAAAAAGTAGAGCATTTGCAGCATCAGTGACAGAAAAACGTTAACACCATGAATAAAAAAGACTCATAACCTGAAAGTAAAAAGATAGTCAAACCAGTAAAGTACACACACAAAGAAGATTGCATTGTAGGCAATTTACAGAAGCTAAGAATAAAAATGCTAGCGGAACGACAGTCATCCACCTCAATAATGTAAAGCAAATAATAAACACTGTTTTTCATCTATTCCACTAGAAGGGATTAGAACGCATCAACACTGGGCCGGGACAGGTACAGTCAAAGACACGGACTCATATACAGATACAGGCATTTAAATGGCATCAAAAACCTCTAAAATATGTACAATCTTTTACCCATTAATCCAATTGTGGGGGGTTCTCCTAAGAAACTTATTGTAGGTATTTACAAGCAGCTCTTTGTAAAGACATTTACTAAGCATTGTTTCAAATAATGAAAAATTGGAAACTAACAACAGAAGACTGGAAAATGACATACTGATGCATGAATATTACCATTGTTACTGATGCTGGAGACAGAACAGGGTAATGTTTACAGTGACTTTTAAGCTTTAAAATTATGTTGTAAGTTAAAACACATAAGGTTTGAATCATGAAACTGATAACATTCAATTGTTTTGGCCTACAAAGATGGCAATTTTCTTTGCTTCAGTCTGATAATAAACTATTTTCTGGTTTTTGGAAATTACACATACATTCACAGAAAATAAAATTCTGGAAGGAAAATACTCAACAGAATATTTCTCGTACTGGTTGGCAGATAAAATTTCCCCCCTTAAGTTTTTCTTTTCCTCTAGCTTATAATTTTCTGTAAGTTTTATTCTTGTGTTAACATATTTTTAAAATAAGCATGGAAATAAAGATAATATTAAGATACTTCCAAATTGTCCTTTCCTACCCAAAGCAATGAACTGAAGCTCCCACACACTGTCCTTTTTCTAGAGTGACACTAATATCACAGGCCCCTGAAGGGGGGTTGTTTTTCCAACTGTGACATCGGCTCCAATCTGTTTAGCTCATCTTTTCACAGTCACAGAACAGAAGCGCCCAGAGGAACAGAAAATCACACGTGCCAAGATTAACTCCCACCAGTCCCTCATCGCACATACTCAGAGGTTGCCACTGTTAGTCTTGAATGACTGAAAGTCTTGTTGATAAAGAGATTTAAATACGACCTAATGCAAGACATTTTTAAGATAAAATACCCATCTACAAGAATCCGGCACTATAGCTGTTCACAGGAACCAGTGCTGAGGACATAACAGGCAGGTACTATTTTTTTTTTTTTTTTTGACAGCCAAGGCCAAAAGGAGAGCTCACTGAGCTGTAGAATCATCATTTCCTGACAGTAGATATTGTTTGAGTTTGTCTGCAGAGCCCATTCTACTTTCTGTAGCATTAAACTAAAGCCAGGATTGGGCACCTCAATCTAGGCATAGAGGATATGGAGTGACACCGTGCCTCGTGCCCCCATGCCATGAGGACCAGCAGCATCACGTCACTCGGGAGCTTGTTAGACAAACACACAGAAATTGTGCCTCACCCCAGACTCCCTGAGTCAGAATCTCCATTCTAACCAGGTCCACGGGGGAGGTATGTGCATATTCAAGAGTGAGGAGCACTGATGCAGTGGACATAATGTCTTCAGCCCCGGTTTTACAACAGTGTGGGGACAATGGTCAACCATGGGTCAGAACTGTTTCTTAACGGAGAAGGGCACGTAACACATGGATGAGGTTCAGACACCACACAGCCAGGACAGGGTCATCTCATTGCGTAAACGTGGAAGGAACGGATCCAGAGAGAAAGCCTTGAAGAAGCCTCCCCCACGGAATAAGGAGTCCAAGCAGCTGGCCATTAAGAAGGACAGGCCTGGCACTGATGGCTGGAAACTGAAGTCAGGGAAGTAGTTCGCGCGATACAAGTAAGGGTTTTCTCACAAGTGCGTACAAATGACACTGGATGTCAGAGGGCTAAGGCTCCCGCTCCTACCCACGCCACCATCTCTGCCAGCAGAAACTATTAATTGCGTCCTTATTCTGTTCAGGTTTTGTTTTGTTTTAAGGTACTTCACCTTACATCACTAAGTTTTTCAACCTCCTGGCAACTCACATGGAACTCAGAGATACTAGGTAGTTTGTCTAAGGTGGCCCAATTAGCCAGTGCCAGAACTAGCATTTAACTCCAAGACCAAACTAGAGATCCTAAGAGGCTCTTCATACCTCAGATGAACTAGGGACAACCTCACATTCCCCGGACCTTCCTGGCTGAGGAGCAGAACCACCCTGAATGTGTTTGTAAAACTGGAGATTCTGGAAGCCTCATTCTTGAAGAGTCTGTGATAGTTAGCCTGGGGGAAAGGGGATGATGGGAAAATATGCACATTTGGAAAGGGTGTTTGATATTAGGGAGAGTCTGGTATCCGTCTGATTTAACACACGTGTGGCACATGGGGATGGGATTCATTACGCATTTCACAGTTCTTCCCACGCCCACCGCTGGTCACGACCAATAGGAGAATGAGCACCCAAGGTTGAGCTGTGGAGTTCCCACAATCCCAAAACAGAGTAGTAGAACTCAGAAGGGCCCCAGATTCTACATTTTCTGTGAAATTGGCCATCTACCCAGGAGACCTAGTAACCCACTCTGTGCTTCTTTATCTGAAAAAATGAGAGTAATTATGCCTTGCAATTCCCTAGGGATATTATGAGGAACTTTCAGAACATGAAACAGTTCTATCTTCCTGTAGAGAAGCAGGAGGTATTTTTGAATAATAACAGTAACAGAAATAAAAATAAAAAAATAAATAGGCAGGGCCAGGCAATTTCTCTAAGGAAACGTTCTTCAATGCATCAGTTGTCCAGAAGGAGAAAGAGTGAGTTGCTTTCATTTTTCTAGTTTTCTTTATTCTCATGAAGCTCATTAGCCAGCAATTATGCAACAAATACACACAAAAGATAGCTAGAGTCTTTGAATTCTGTCTGACTGCTGAGATGTCTCAACATATTAATGAAGAGAAAATGAAAATTCATCTGAATGTAAAAATATAGTCAGTTTGAAGCTGTAAGTGAACAAATCAGCTCAGTGTACTATGCTGAAATACTTCCTGAGGGAGAAAGTACATCTAATATATTTTAAAAAATGAATAATGATTTAATATTCCAAATAATCATCACCTATGACTAGTTTCATTTTCTTCTCAAAGGAAGCCTGCATCTCTCTAGATAAGTGTTATCTTTTTTTTTGTCTTAATGGTTCAGAATCAACATTATCATCACACCGAATAACTTCTTACCGAAAATAGGTACCGTGGAAGGAATGTAACAATTTTAAAAAGACAAACCTCTGTTATATCTCAGTTCCACCACCTATTAACTAAACTTGGACGAGTTCCTTAGCGCCTCTAGGAAGATAATAGTTCATCTTCAAATAAATATTTTAAGCCTCATGGATAGATAATTTATGTAAAATATTTGGCACAGCACTCGGTACATTGTAACCACTCAGCAAATGTTGTTTTCCTAATTCTCCCTTTTTATTATACTGGTAGAAGAATGGGAAGAAGTCTTATGCGTGGAACTTGGACCCTCTGAATAAATGCAGCTCCCTGCCCCGGACTGGTCCTGTAGTCTTTAAGTTATAAGCAAGATGCTGCATATGACAGTTTGAATTTAGCCACATATGCTATTTGAATTACAAGTGTGCTTGGAGAATTGCAGAAAACTTGTACATAGACCTAAAATACACGCCTTCCCTGACAAGAGTCAAGCTTCATGAAAGAAAGAGTTTGCAGCCCACTAGCATCCTGACAGAGCAAGGTAATCACGTCAGTCTGTGCTGATGCACCAAGTGGGACTCACAGACAGGAGGGCCAACTCTGCCATGGCGGGATGAGGCCCCGGCATCCCCATGGACCCGATTTTGTGAAATGGTGCCCAGTCCCTCCACCTCCTGTTCACCGAACATGCTGCTCCACCTGGAGTGGCGAGAACAAGATCTGCCCTCCCCTGCACTTGGTGTCCATCCCTTACTCCCACTGGATCTGGAACAGACAGAGGGAGTCATTCAACTTTTCCCTCTGTGCTCCCTAACTTTTAACAATCTTCTATATTTTCTATCATTTTTAAAAAAAGATTTTATGTATTTATTTTCAGAGAGAGGGGAGGGGAGGGGGAAAGAGGGGGAGAGAATCATTAATGTGAGAGAGAAACATCAATTGGCTGCCTCTCATGTGTCCCCAACCAGGGACCTGGCCCGCAACCCAGGCATGTGCCCTGACTGGGAATCGAACCAGCAACCTTCTGGATTGCAGGCTGGCACTCAATCCACTGAGCCACACCAGCCATGACATGATCCTAAGCTACTTTTTTAGTCTTATCTTTAAATATTCCCTTGATAAACCCTCTCTTTCTAACATTCTCCTTGAAATGTCATGATTGCCCTAGTTGGTGTCCACCTTTGTTTCTTCCACTCCCACTTATACATGGTTACATGGATACATGGCATATCCAAATTTTCTAATTTTCTAAGTATCAGTATAAATACCACCTCCTTCAGCCGTTCAACGTGTGAAGCACCTGACACTTGGCCCATTTCATCTATCATGTTAGCATTATTATTTTCCACTAAAGAAACCCTGATAAGTTAAACAATTTTGCTATCTCGAAATTGGTATATGGTCCAGGCAAGATTTGATTCCCAATCTGTTTGCCTCTAAAGCCTCTGTTCCTAACCACTATCCCATATTTATCTTCTGTCTCTGAATATACGTGTACTTTGCATCAACTTCCTGAGGCACTTTTCACTTTATGTCTTTGCCCGAGCGCTACTTGGACTGGTCTTATCTCTCTCCCACTGTACGATAAACACCTTGGGACACAGGACTCTATCCCACACAATACGACTCTCCTGATGTTTATATAAAAAAAGTGCATAGTCTGTCTTCTGATGGCTGCATAGACTGCTGAACCAACACAAGGAGGATGATTTCCCCAAGGAGTTAAATTTTGCTTTTATAAAAAAGAGTCTTCATCAATGTTTAATATTTCCTGTGCTTAAGTACTTTATGTTCTTTATTACCGTTGGTGAGATGGTCCGCATTAGCTTGATGCCAGTCACTTTCTAAAGTGACAATCTGATTGTCAGATAAGCCCTGATCAGTCAACGGTGATCTAAAAATTTCAAAGACGCCATAATTGGTGACTGGGCACTTGGAAAGAGCCCACAAAACTGATTTTTAATGTATGTTGGTGTTTAATGCATAGTAGAGAAACAATTGGAAGTCATCCTTTCAGACATTAATTAGTCATACATTTAATGCCTTAATAAATGTTTAGTAACTGGCCGCATCACATGCTTTTGTGACAGAGAGCGCTGCAAGAAGTCACAGAGCTAACAAGCAAACTGGGAAAGAATGTGGGCAAGAACAGAGACTGGGAGGATTGCAGAAAGATCATTAGGATCTGTTGCCACACTTGTTATATGCATCATTATGTTAAACCTGCTGGTAGTGCTCCTCATAAATATCTGAAACTAATTTCTCAGTAGGGAAACATAGAGCCCTGGCCTCTAAACTTATTTATAAAACCTTATGAGGCATCGTTTGAAACAGGAACTTGGTCTCTAATTAACACAGGATAGCGATGTTCCTATTAAGCTGGAAATATAACCATTTAGAGAGACATTTAGATGAACACACTGCCTCTTATCTTGGATGCACAGGTAGCCACCACCTTTCATTTTCAAACCCTCCAGGGAGACTCTGGAGGAGTAAAAGGCTTATGTGCTTTCTGAGGCTGCACCGCAGGGTCACAGCCCCCCAGAGGCTGCATGGCTCATTCTCCTGTGGAGGGTAGAGTGGTCTTCTCTATTCTGGGCCTTAATTTCCTCATCTTTTTTAAAAAAAAAGAATTCAGACTCAATAATCTCTAAGTTTCATTACAGTTCTAAAATTTGTGACAAGATTGTTCGTGGCACATTTTCATCGGTAGGCTGTTCTTTGGTTGCTCTTATAATAAACTTCAGACCCTTTTTGTGACCAAGCAAATGGCCTTGAGGCAGAGCTGAAAACATGGAGAGAATAACACATATATGGGAAATGTAATATGACAAGGCTAACTGCTGAGGACTGTGGTGGAATTACAAGTGATATGCTTAAGGGAGGGAGGGGAGGAGGGGGTAGAAGAGGAGGTAGAGGGGAAAGCAGGAGGAGAAGGAGGAGGGGAAGAAGAAGAAAGGGAGGGAGAGGATAAGGAGGATGAAGAGGAGGAAGAGAAAGAGGAGAAGAAGGAGGAAGAAGATGACATGATTAACATTTGCTGATTGTTTACTATGCTCTAGCCATGGCTCTCAGCATTTTGGAGATATTATTTCAATTAATTTCCCAGACAACCCTACAAGGCTAGCACTATAACCACCCTCATATCACAGCTGAGGGAAGCGAAGCTGAGACATGTTGGACAACTGTCTTAAAATCATACGGCTGTAGAGGGGCAGAGCCTGGATTGGAATCCAGGGAGTCTAATTTCAAATACTACTCCCTTCACCAGGTCCATTTTCTGCCCCTTCAAAAATGGGTAGTGTTTAAAATAATGTGAGGGCTTTGTTGGTATTAAGAAGATATTATGGAGCACAATTACCACTTGTACAGAGCCCCTGAGGGAGAGAGACACAGGGACATTGGCAAATGTAAAGCAAGCCCCCTCTGCTGTAGTGATCTTGGAAACCTGTCCTGCTGCAAGGAGCCTCTGGTATGCGGGGCTGGAACGCATGCGCTGAGATAGAGGTCGAAGGCTTCTAAACTGTACCCTGCAGACCTACCGCTCAGATCCACAATCTCAGCTCACGCAGGGAAAGGCTCGAGACAAGAGAGAAAGCATGCCCGGAGAGCCAGTTGGGTCATTTCCAGGAAAGCAGACCTAACCCCATTCACTCCTCTTCTTGTAAGGATGAAAGACAGAGCGGAGAGACAGGCACATCAACACATACACCCTTAGAAGTAAAGCGATCTACCCTCAGCAAATTTGCTCAATAAATCTTCTAAAATTTGGCCAAAAATATTTATGTATTTTCTTGATATGTATCCTAATGTTCATAGCAGCACAATTCACAATAGCCAAGTGCTGGAAGCAACCTAAGTGCCCATCAGCAAATGAGTGGATCAAGAAACTATGGTACATTTACACAATGGAATTCTACACAGCAGAGAGAAAGAAGGAACTTATAGCCTTTGCGACAGCATAGGATGGAATCGGAGAGCATTATGCTAAGCGAAATGAGCCAGGTGGTGAGGGACAAATACCATATGATCTCACCTTTAACTGGAACATAATCAACAAAAGAAAAAAGCAAGCAAAATATAACTAGAAACATTGAAATTAAGAACAATTTAACAATAGCCAGAGGGGAGGGGGAGGGGACTGTGGGGAGAAGGGTTTTCAGGAACTACTATAAAGGACACATGGACAAAACCAAGGGGGAGGGTGGAAGCAAGGGAGGGAGGGAGGTTTAGGTGGGGTCGGGGGGAGGGGAGAAAATGCAGACAACTGTAATTGAAGAACAATAAAGTAATAAAAAAAAGATTTATGTATTTTCTTGAAATAATGTAGAGGATGGAAGAATGAGATGTGGAGAATAACAAAGAATTTCCTTTTCTTCTGAGAGGCTTGGCAATCCCAATGCACTGGGAAGATCCAGGAAGGCTCTGGTGGACACAAAAGTTGATGTGAGCCCAGGATTCGTGTGGGCAGAGATGAGAGATGGGTCTTCTAGAGAGGAAAACCACGGGTAACAACAGAGAAGCTGGGGCAAATGAGAGGAATCAGGAGTACATACAAGGCAGCATCACAAGATAATACTGGAAGACGGAGGATGGGATGAAGAAATGATTACATCAGATTTATCTCTATAAACCCAAGTGAAAGTTTCTGAAAAAAGGAGAGCCTGAGATTTGGAGAGCAATGGCCTTGTCAGAATTTCCCTGATGCATTTCATTTGACCAGCTTCCATAGACAGTTAACACAGAATCGACCTGGCTGCTTTGAGGCAGCCCTTTGGCTGGATCTAAATGTTGTGCTCTGGTCCCCTGCCGTCTTTCTCCTTTCACGCTAGCTACTCTTTGTCACCAGGAGAGCACATCCCCAAGAGGTCAGTTACAGTTGGCCTCCCTCCCTCACCTTCACTGATTGATCATAAACTGCTCTAGTAAAAAGCTGTTCGCTGACTGCTTGCCTCCTTTCCTTAGGCCTGAATAATCAATTGCTGCCTCAGGGTGGTTCAGAAAGCAGCCCTAAAGCACCCAGCGTTTATCACCAGCCAGTGTGAGCCAGGGAAAAAAACCTGAAGACTTGTTAATAGTCTCGCCTCTCACAAGCAGTAGGATCAGTGCTTGTAAAGAGGGAGCAATTAAACAGGATAGGTGGTAAGACAGCATTTCAAAAGTCAGATAGACGGAAGACTTGCAGGGTCTCTATGATCACTCAGCAGACAGCAATTCAGGGAGAGGCTGAAATTCCATCCAATGCAAAGCAGTCATCGCGTGCACAAGGGACAGGAACAAGGAGCAGGCGTTACCTTCCCTGACTGACTTTTCCTTACTGCAGCCTCCGATGACCTATAGATACCAGTCTTTGCAAAGGGCAGAGTAGAAGGGAGAGTGACAGCTTTTGGTTCTTTCAACCCGAGAGAGTTCGAGAGGTCAGTAAGTATATGACCTTAAAGCCAGGTGTCACCAAAAGAGCCTGGGAACCAGAGGTAAGTCTCTTGGGCTAGATTTCAGAATCTACTGCTTAGCAGAAATTCAGGAGTCTTAAACTGACAACTAACTCACGGGCCAAGTGCAGCCTGAAGGTATTGTACGTTGCTTAAGTCACACAGAATTAAAAAAAAAAAAACAACACATTAGGTGCCAACAGTTAAATATTGGGAAAAATCGCATACTAATCTGGCTTTCCAGCTTCTTTTGGCAGCAATTGTCTGAATAAGAGCGCAGTCTTTCAAACCCTCTTTCCATGGTCCTCATCACTCTCTATTGTTCTCCAACAAGTCAAGGTCACCTACATTTACTGGGCTTACAATGGGCCTTTTTTTCCCTTCATAGTTGAAAAGTGTTCTCTATCTTTGTGTTTTTAATAAAAGTGGGAAAATGAAAGACCAAAAGAGCTTCATTTTTCTTTGTACCTGACTCATTTATACGCTCTACCTAGATGCTGTAGGCGCTGGAGTTTATGTCCCCCATGGTAGTAGCTTGTGGTATTGAACACTCTCTGTGTACTAGGGATTCTTGTAGTCACTACATATTAACTCACACAACAAATAACCTAGGTACTTTATAGCACTGCTACTATTTTATAGCTGAAGAAACCAAGGTGCTAAGACATCAAGTAATGACCAAGGTCACACAGCTATTGTGAGCCAGGGCTCAAACCCTGATATTCTGGCTCCAGACTCTAGTCAGAACCTCTTTAATAGACTGCTTCTATCACAGCAGCCCAGTGGGAGCAGAAAGAGAATCCACCCCAATGAACACTGCCCTACCCCTGCCGTCAGAGAGTGAGCAGCACGGCCATTCTCACGATGGGACATATGTTTACAGGGAGTAACGGGCCTTCAGCACAAGCAGGCGTGCGATGGAAGAAAGATGCAGGTGATAAAGCACATTTTCCTGAGCTCTAAAGTTACAGCTCATTTGTATCCTATTATTTACGGTCAATTTTCCAAATTTTCAGTAATCAATTTTTTACTGTTATCATCAGACAAAATAAGAAGTTACATTCAAGAAAATATTGTTGCTGTTCTATCTCAGAAGATTAGTTCCCTCACGTCTCTCCATCCGAGCGTGCTGGAGATGAACTGCAAGTGGGCTGAAGGCACCTATCCACAGGCGTCTGCAAAAATTGCTCAGATCCCTGGATTCTATTTTTTCCCTTTTGGTAGCAAGTAGTTTGGAGGACAATGAACTGCAGGTAAGACCGGTAGCAGTAACACCGAGGGCTGAGACCCAGAATTATGGTAATGACTGGCTGACACATTCCTGTGTCTCTGGGTATGCAATGCCCCCTGGCCTCTTTCTCCCACGCAGATGATTGTAACCACTTAGTCTACAAGCCAATAAAGAAAAGGGCTTTCTTTGGGTGTTTCAGACCCATGTACTGATCTGCTTGCTGAGAAATGGCCTCTCTGTCCAGAAATTGCCCTGTAGCCCCCATTCTCAGAAACTCCTCAAGCAAGTCAGAAATGACCACGCTGTCTTTCCCACCCTGCTCCCTTTGCTCCACCTTCCCACCCTGTCCCACCCAATTTTGTCCCCTAATGTAATACATGTTGCAAGTCTGATTCCTTAGTGCCAAACCTTCATCTACTAAATGTGTAATAAATACACGTGGGTGAAGGGCAGCAAATAGAAAATGCTGACTGTGCATCGCATGATGAGAAAACTCCTTCCCTGTAGGCTTTTGCTTCTGGAGAGAGTAATCGTGAGATTTTGGGATGGCAGCTAGAAAACACGCTGAAAGATTCTGGGCTCTGACATAGCTACAAACCTGAGACCATGTTTTATTATTGCAAATGTTTGGAATTGACATTTTCTAATGCAAATAAAATCATGTCACTATATGGGAGGTTGTAAGAAGAAATATAAACCAGAATGATCAAATGTAATATATGGGCATACTGAATTAGGGCAAATTAAAACATACCTTATAACCTTAAAGACAATTCTAAGGAAAAGGAAGACAACAAAAAATGAGTTAAAAGGAATCTGCATATAGGTAGATTGATAAAAGTACACTGTAAAAAATAAACAAAAAACAAAAGGAAAACAGAAGGAAGAATATTGTGCCTCCCACCTTCAAAGATCAGCAACATTTGACCTGACACTTCCTCCAAGAAGCCTTCCTGGATGTCACATGTAGGTTTTGTCTGTCTCCTGCACTCTCACAGAGCTTTGGTAACTCTGCCACAGTGACTCTGCTTTGTGTACTTATCGATTCCTACCATTAGCTTGTAAGCCCTATGATTCTATTGTAAAATGTATTTCTTCAGAAGTGACATATGCCACAAACTGAGAGATTTAAAGAAAGATCGAAGAGCTGAGCTTGTGCTTTGAGAACTGCGGGGTTGAAGGAAATAGCAATATTATCTATCTAGTCCAGATGTCCAAGCAGCTTTGAAGTGCTCACTTGGCTTGGAAACGTAGGTGGGAAGCCACACACAGGAAGAGGGCCGCTCTGGAGCATCCTGGTCCTCCACTGCATATCATCTCTCTGACAGCTGCATCCTGCTCCGCTAGCAGGATGCTTGTTTGCAGGAGGCTGCTGACTACCATGCCAGCCTGGCCCTGTGTTACTTTCCTCTCCTGTATTAGGCTCCACAAACCTGGCCTTCTGTCTGCTTCTCTAACACTCCAAGTTTTTTGCCTTAGTACACTTCAACTTGCAGTTCCCTTTGTCTGCAAAGCATGTTTCCACGTTACATTCCATGTCTCATTGGTGTTTCCACTTCAGTATCACTTCCTCCAAGGCAGCCTGCTTTACATTTTTGTTTTTTATCTCTGTAACATTCATCATTACCAGGAATTACCTCGTTTATTTGTATTCTTGTCTATTTCCTACTTTCCCCACCCAGTATAAACTTCAAGAGAGCCTGCTAGTTCTGTTCCTGGCCAGTTTCCAAACTAGTACCTAGAACAAGAAGGCATTCCATAAATGCCTGTGTAACAATGAATGGAAATGGGGAAAATGCTTACTGAGTATCAACCATGTAGGTGGCGCTCCACTGAGTGCTTTCAAATGCATTATTTCATTTGATTCTTACCATAAGGTTTGAAAGAGGCATGACTGATCCACAATTTGCAAGTGAAGAAAAAGCCTCGGAGAGGTGGAATCACTCGTCCAAGGTTACAAAGCAAGTGCTCAATAAATATTTATAGAAAGAAGGCAGGCAGGCAAGCCAGCCAGCCAGCATCTCGGACGTGGCGGCTCCACTGAGTCAATACGGCTCCAAAGCCCATGTTCGTTTTATTTCATCATAGTTTTAATGTACAGCAACTTCTGTTGTGACAAGGAGAGCAGTATATTCTGTGACTCCCAAGGCTGACCTTTTGAAAGTGTCTTGCTGACAGCTGGAATCAATACTTTTGTGTGTCAAGCTGTAATTTTCAGCACCGATCTGACATACAACTGCCATATAATGCTACCTCCTTTGATCCAAGCCACAGACTGTCACCTTTTATTTGAGAGAGGACAGAATTGAAAGTGAAGATTGTTTCCATTAACTCCCTACTGCAGTCTGGAGTCTATTGGAGAGGACTTGTGCCTTCCATTCGAATTTTTTTTTTTAAATGCAAAAAGCAGCTTCCTCTCTTTTGGCCATTTGACATTTCCAAAGTCTTCTTTTCACAGTCACGTCACAGTCGGACACCGTTCTCTGCCTTGATTCTGGATGGAAACCCGCATTGCTTCACGTGGCCTCCGGGGTCTGGCACAATCTGGTCCCCACCCACTTCTCCAGCTGCGCCTCTCACCCCTCCTTCTTCTCACGGCACGTCTCAGCAGTTCATTTATGTTTTCTTTTTAGTCAGTGCTACATGATCTCTAACATCTATCTGCTTTTGCTTTCTGTCAAAATACTCTCCAACTTCTTCTTTATCTGGAGTAATTTCACTTTATTTTTTTAAGATATTTTTTCTGAAATGTGGCTTTCTCTGATTATCCATATTATCATCTCTTCATCTATGATATATACTATCTCTAAAATAATTACACTGCATTTTGATGAATACTTGTTGGGTTTTTCTCTCTACCAGATTACCAGCAATTTGAGGCATAAATTTGTTTTATGATAGAATTATTAGCACAAAGAATTATCATTTGTGTAGTACTTACAAAGTGCTAGGCACTGGATCTGACAATTTACACATATAATCTCATTTAATTCAAACAATGATAGTATTAGTGTATGCTGAGCATATTATTTGCTCAATTGGGTATATTCTTGTGAGACTATGTAGTATGAATCATTATTCCCATTCTGCAGATGAAAAACCAAAGTCCACACATGTTAAATCCTTCACTCAAAGCACAGAACTATCCAACAGCAGAAGCACAATTCCAACCCAAATCTCTATCGGGCAGGCTATGTGCACATGGAAACATCTGTTTCTTTTTGTCAATGTCTGGAGAACGGATGAGTGTATTTTTGTTTACTGAGGGTGGTACTTGAGACCACGCGTAAACCAGTGTCATCACCTATTCACTCGTCCTCTATCTGAAGACCCTCTGAGAAGCCAAACTGACCTTCGCATGCTCCCCCATCATCCTGTCCGCTCCTGACACAAACCTCACGTGGCTCGTGCAACCTGAACTGTTGGCACTCTTCCTCCTTGCTTATGCAAAAGCCCCCCATAATCTTTGGTTCATATTTTAACCAGGGAATTCACTCATGTCATTAACGTGGTTTCTGCTTCATATTAAAGGATCGATATATATTACCTCATACTATTATCTAATAAAACAAGAGACTCTCAATACTAAAAAATGGAGTGAGTTCTTGAGTTTACAAATGAAACAATCCAAGAAAGAGAAAGCTACTGACTCAAAGTCACAATACTCAACTAGGAATCACATCCAAGCCTGTATGACCCCTGACTTCAAGAGATTGTTTACGTAGCTGTTTCTATTTGACAAGTATGCACGACTTCAAGGTATGAACATTTACTTGATTTTCTTTTTCATTCTTCATTATTCCTAACCAAGTGCTTATTAAAATTTTGCCAAGCAATGGATTACGGAGTTTCTAGAAGCACATTATTTAGCTAAGTCTTAACATTTAGTGGTATTTTTTCTCCACCATGGAGTGAGCTTCCTTTGAGATGGAGAATAGGGCTCATAAGTAGCAGCCGTATATTCAGAAAGGAAGAGAAAGAAACAAGGAGGAAATTAGAAAATGTTATGAATAATCCTAGAAATAGAATCACCAGGCTTGCAAATTCCAAGCATCTGGGGAAGGAATCAGACTTGTTACAGGAAATGGCTATTTACTGAGAGATGAAGGGACTTTGTTTCCCTAATCCCAGCCCGAGAAGCCTTATGTTTCTCAGTTTCAAAGAAAATGCAAAGCGAGGAGAGAACAAAATAAATTTTCTTTTTCAAAGTATCTCTTATTTAACACAAGACAAACTCTCTCCAGACTTACAGACCATGATAAACGATTTCCTTTTTAAAGTCCAAAGACCCAGGGTCTGAGGAACCTATCAGTATTGCATGGCCCCAATTTACAATTCCTTTTTTGTGGGATTGTCATTAGCAGAGTTATGAAGGAAGTGAGGCTTATCATCCTGTATTTAGACACCATTTCCACTTTCCTCCCATCTCAGGATTCGTTTATCATCCCCATCAGGGTCCTCAAGCCACATCCACCCCATGGTTGTCCAAAGCCTTCAGCAGAGGACAATACTGCACCCCAGGCAGCTTCCTGGAGCCCAGCACTCACTACCTTCCCTCAAAATTCTATTCTCTCACTGTGAGAACATAACTCTGCTGTAAGCTTCTTGACACTAGAGCCTTGTCTTATGCACGTCTCTCTCCCAGAGGAGCAAAAAGAGTGTACATAGTAGAAAGTCGATACGTATTCGGTAGATGTGCGGAAGGATGGGAAAATAAAGAAGAAATTCATTAAATGTAGAAAGGAAAAACTACACAAAATAGCTTGTGTCATGGCTAATATAGTAGCTCTTTGATTCGTTTTCTCACTTTAGCGAAGTATTGATTTTCTTTCCCCAAATGCAGTATTTCTAGGAAAGATATGTGGGGCAAATGTCTTTCTTATACCCTCCGGTAACACTCTGTGGACAGCCACATGCTGCACGTGTCTGGGAGGACGGGATGTGTGATCTACAGCATCTGCCTGTTTTCCTTCGTACATATAAATTGGGAGTGGCTACTGGGATCCACTTTGATTTTGATAAGCTCAAGCTACCACCTAATGAACACATGAAATCAGAAGGACAACAACAATAATAAAAATAAATTCAAACAGTAGGGGAAGAGGAAAGATAACTTGACCAGTTAGGAAACTCGAGTCTGAAATATCTGACGCAGAACAGGCTTTGTCTGCAACCAATCGATTACACTCATTCTATAAGAAATTAGAATGAAAACCTTTGTTGGGGAAAAAGCTAAGATATACCTGTGTTAAAAGGATTGCAATGGGAGATGGAAGACTAATGTGATGAAATTTTGCTTCATAAATGTGAAGACTTGAATTTGAATTCTGTTTTGCCAAATTAATTTCCTTCTAGGGCCCAGGGTCATTCATTTCATCCCTCTAAATCATTTCTCTTGTCTACAAAATCAGAAAGTCAACCGTCCAGTTCTGGATTGCTCATTTTAGTGGGAAGGAGGTCACATTCCACTCAGGAATGTCATTACTAGGGCAGATCACTAGAACCCAGTGTGAAGAGCCATTCTCCTTCCTCGGCCCTCGCAGCGGGAAGAACCAGGGACCAGGTGAGGCTCTCCGCTCCCAGTGCAGGCCAAGTTTTCTTTCATCAATTCTCTGCGGCCTTTGGGGTTTTGCAGCACCCAAAGTTTTGAGGAGACTAGTGACTCACCCTCCTTCTGCATCTAGCCGACAGATCACACAGTGACTGTAGCTTTGTGGTGACATGAGCAGTTGTTCAAAGTCAGAACTATCCCAATTTATCCCTTCCTTTTCCATTTCAGCTCCTCTCCACAGGGGCCATAAACTACCCTGGCTGAAGGCGGCCCCTTTCATCAAGGCTCCCTCAGATGAAAGAGGAGGCAATCATCGGCCCCCATGACAATGGTGTTTGGGTGCTTTGCTCTCTTTGTTGTTGCAAAAGAATGATGAAATCCTACCTAAAGACCGTCCAATAGGACATCCAGGCTGGTCTCGTATGGTCTTAACATTTATGTTGTAAAAATTTCCAGAGCAGCGTGGTCCCACAGAAATATAACGTGGGCCACATATGATATTTTAAATTGTCTAGTAGCCATATTAAAAAGTAAAAAAAAGACAGGCGATGCTCGATGCTAATTATATTTCATCCAATACAGCCACAACATTATCATTTCAAGGTGCAATCAATATAACAATTATTTGTGAGGTATTTTTTCTGAGTCTACAAAATCAATGCATATTTTAACTTATAGCATATGTCAATTAGTTTACATTCGATGCCCAGTGGATACATGTGACTAGCGGCTGCCGTACTGAACAGTGTCTACGGACATGGCCGCACTCCTTGTTCAGCATCTATTTCATACAGGGGTTAATAGAAACTCCATCCAGCAGAAACAAACAATTTAACACAGAATGGGCTATCAATCAATGTTTGCTGCTTTGGATTTTTAAAAGCATGTTAATTAGTTATTTTATAAAGATGTTATAATTCCTTAAATTATTTTTGGGGGAGCAATGACATAAGACTAAAAGGAATGAAGAGAAGAGTCCATGACAGAAATGACTGTTACAATGGAAATAACAATGTCATAAGGATTTATATTCTAATCGGGAAGACAGAACAAATGTTTTCAAAGATCTTTAAATGTCAATAAAAATCTATAAAGATCTAAATCCCCCAATGAGATAACCAGCCAATATAGCTAGGGATTGAAGAGACAGCGCTCTACCACTCGGATCACTGAATGCTGTAAAGATTGCGGGTGTGCGTGGCTGGAAGGGAGGGAAAGAAGGCCACACTCCCATATGTTACCAGAAGTAAAGATGACATTTATGAACTTTTTTTTTTTCAAATATCCTTGCATCTTTTGACACAACCATTTTAATTCTGTATCATGAGGTAACTACTAGATAAAGACATAAAATGGACATAAAGAATGCCCACTTCACTGATAGGGGACTATTGAACATTAAATGAAAAAATTCAGGTTTTGGAACAATATATAGAAGACAACACTTAAAACACTCATAGCAGTGGGGATATTTAAATGCTGCTTTGTACTTTCTGGAAATAACATTATTTTAATTAGCATACAATCTTTTAATCAGAGCTAACAATAAAGTGCTACCTTTTGTAAAAGAACTATAACCTGGAAACTTTCAGAGTAACCAAAAGAAAAAAAAAGTAAATGAAGAAAAGATTATGGCCTGTAATGGTTAAAAATAATTCCTTGAAAGAGCGACTGACATAAGAAGAGAATATAAGGAGAATATTTTCACCAAAAGTACTACCTTTCCCTAGGACTCATTTATCTTGAAAGTGATTTATTTCGTTGCAAGACCTTGATCTTCTTTAACTTGAAATGTAGGAGAAATGATTCCTTATTTGACAATCTTAAAGACCACAACCTTTACCTGGTCGTGCACTTGAGTTTACCTGGGGGAAGAATGGAAGTGCTGAACTGGGAAATAAAATTATAGCAAAGCAATTAGGACATAAAATCAGCTCTGAGAAAGGTCAGCTGAGAATGTGTAATGCTGGGCAAAACACGGGCAAGGCCTTTCGGCAGGGGAAAAAAGGAACACAGTCTATTTCCCAGACTCTGAGAAAGACCAAATCTTACTGCACCTTCCTCTACAGCATGCGCCACGCTCCACATCCTGCCTTCCTATCTTGAAGACAGTCCTTAAGTTGTATGTACAAAATTTCTACTTGGTCTTCTGAATTTTCCCAACCATCTACCAAAGTCAACTCTTTCTCTAGGTTTGGTCAGCAATTAGCATCCGTATCTTTCATTTGGGAACTATGAATTTACCTGTGTGTGTGTCCTGACATTCAGAAAGTGCTTTGCCCAATAACTCCATGTTCCCAGAGAAAAGAGTACAATGCCCAACAAATTTCTGTTGATTGATCCATATACAAACTGGGCAATCTATTTCAGCCACTTATCACCCAGGAAGCAGAGAGCAGTCAAATCTGGAAAACTCTACCTCAGTAATGGATGGATTGACTGGACAGCGGCCATAAAGCCACTCCAGTGATACCCAGTGAACCATTTCTTGGTAATAGAGAAAAGATTGCTTTGATAATTGCCTAGGTCCTTTCAAACAAATGAGTATTATGATTACAAAAGGACTTTCCTACTGAACCTACAAAAAAAAAGCTTAGTTCTGAGGCCAATCTGTAATATTAAATTTTTTCTAGCTCCCTTGCTTAATGAAGAAAAGTTCTCACGATTTGTGCTTTCAACAAAGACCAGCTTTTTTTCTGAGAAACAGACACATCCATTCTATCTTGTACAGATCAGCTGTAAGTAGGCTTTAGTAGTTCTGGTTTGTATCTCATGCACTACTTACTGGCTTTCACTAAATTTCTACTCTGCTCATTCACTCCCTAACATTTAACTACATCTTATCTCAACCAGTCATTGAACAGGTCGTCACTGAGTCTAGGAAAAAGAAACCCAGATTAAGATACAGAAGCAGAGAGAGGTGAAGTGATGATCCTTGGTCATAGTCAGCAAGAGGCAGCTCTAAAATTCAGTCTTACCCTTAATTAGAAGTATTTCCTCTCCACTGCATTGCCAAAAGAACTGTCTGCACTTCAGTCCCTGGAGGCTATTGAGCTACTCATACCAACTTTAACCAGGAATGTTCTGAAATCTCAAATATTTGCATCAAATTCAGGATGGCTCTGCGTCAGGGTCAAATTTGGCCCACCACCCATTTTTGTAATTAAAGTTATATGGGTACATAGCCATGCCCACTTGTTTATATATTGTCAGTAACTGCTTTACATGGGAAAGTATTAGATTAGTTGTAACAGAGAGCATCTGGCTGCATAACTTAAAATATTTACCATGTGGCTCTTGACAATTTTGTAGATGCCTGCCTTTTTAGTAAATGAGTAAATTGCAAATAATACCGAAGGAAGATAACCCCCCTTACAACCATCAAGTCCTATCTGATAGAGCCACGGAGAGACAGGCAGATAATAGGTGAATGAACTAATGAACGAGTGACTAAATAAACTCCTTTGAGAATTAACTCAGAATATCCAGGTCTGGAGCAGTTGAGACTGGCCTCAGCAAGGTCAAAGAGATGGTCACTGAATCCAGGAACTTGGATTTTTCTTAAGGGTTCTTCTAGCCTCTAGGCTGTTAGTTAGTTGCTGCTTTGTCATGGAAAGTGAGGAAGTTACATCCTATTTTGTCTACTCATCTTTGGTTCTCTCTATACCTTAATGGGAAAGTGTGACCGCCCCGCACCGGTGCCTGAGGGTTTGGTGAGTCACATGGACCCAGGGCCTGTGCAGAGGTGTGGTCACATGTCTGTCACCAGAGACTCTCCAGCAAGCCCCATTGTCTCTACTTTTTTTAACATCTTTAATTCTTCTTTAAACTTCTCTCCCTCCAAAGAGTCGTAGCCTTAGGCTACTTTCATCTCCCACTAGAACTTCCAGTAGAGTCTGCTAATAAGTCTACCTTCAGTCTTAACCTGCCTCAAACCAGTTGTTTAAACAGTTAGGAAAATGAAGTATCTCAAATATACACAAAAAAGCATGCCTCTTCCTTTCTTACACGTTCTTCTGTGGACTTCTATGAACTTGAGGGTACAGTTCATATTTCTACGTCTGGTGCACAGACCCTCATGACCTGGCCCCTGTTTTCCTTTCTCATTTCACCACGTTCAGTAACTGCCCTTCCCCCTTCACTCTCTGCTGCAGGGATAGAGAACTGCGCACAGTCTCAGGAAGCTCATTCGTAGCTGTGCTCCTCTCCTCTCGTCGTACCACAGTGTGTAATTTTAGTTTTATGTGATGACGCCAATAAAGGCCATCTTCACACGACACTGTAAGCCTCATGTTTGAGCCTCATGTCTAACATATTATCCGGCCTTGTAAAAGCACTCTTAAAAATTTTGTTACATAGATGAATAAAATATATGGTAGTGCCAAGGCTCCGTGTCTAAAAATGTGTTTATTCTCTTGCTTGGGATTACTTCCTCTCTCTTTAACTTTTTGCCTTGTCCTACCAAATCATTCAAGTCCTAGTTCAAGTGTTTCGAGCACATTTCTTCCTTCCTTGCTTTCTGTATTTTCTTAAAGAAACCCGCCAGTCAAATCATACCCCTTGATATGACTGAAGCAAAACATACTGGTCCCACCTATTGTGCTCTTTACACATTTCTCTAATCATACTTATCAAATTATATTCCATTGCTGACTAGAATGTCTCTCTCTGCTAAGACACAATGATATGCCAAAGACCAGGGACTGTATTTCATTCAACTTTGAATTCCCAGTATATAGCTTAGCACCTGACATAGGACAGTTGCCTAATAAATGTTGGTAAATGAATAAGCACACAGTATGGACAACTAAGGTTCAAATGCAAACCACTGCAGCAGCTGGACAGAGCCACACACTGGCTCAGGAGAGCATAGGTTCAAACAAATAAAATATAAAAAACAATCAAATCAAGCAAACCTCTTTTCATTATCCATTTCTCAGGCACCCAGAGATAATTTGCAAAGTGTGGCACTGTAACTGGAACAAACAGTAGACCTACAGGGACTGGGCATTTCGAACTATGTCCTAAGCCAAGGGCTTTAGGGATGAAGTTAAAGCTGAGTGCTGAGACTCAGCTGGCAGAAGTCTGTACTTGCGACAGCCCCACTGACCTAGAATACACTTGAAGGGCTTATCACTCCCCTCTCGTCTCTTCTGTTCTCAGGGCTCATTTCTTTGACCTCACTTGGAGCTCACTGCTGTATTAGGAGCCCTACCTACAGGTATTTAAAAAAAAATCAGTTGCAATGGTTTAACACTGCAACCACCTGAGGTGGCCTTACCAATATGTTTAATAAGAGAATGCCTAAAAAGCTTACAGCTGAGCAATAAAGTGTTTACAGGGGACTTTGTAAAGCCTTGACATACTGTTCCTAGGGAAGCCCAGGAATTGGACTTACTAGACTTTAAATCAGCTACTCTACACATGTTAAAAAAGCTAAAGGAAACTGTGCTTTAAAAGAATTCAAGGAAAATATGAGAACGGTGTCTCACCTATATTTAATATCAATAAGGAAATAAATTGTTATAAAAAATTCTGAAACTGAAAAGAAAAATAAATGAAAAAATTTTACTTGAGGGCTAACAGCATATTTGAAGTGGTAGAAGAAAGAATCGGTGAAATAGAAGACAAGTAAATTGAACTTATCTGCTCTGAGGGAAAGAAAGAAAAAGGAGTAAAGAAGAATAAATAGATCTAGACCCTGACATAATGGGAGAACCAGAGGAAAGGAGAAAAGGGGCAGAAAGAATAACTGAAAAACTAATTGTCAAAGATTTCCCAAATTTGTTTAAAATATTAACGTACATGTTTAAAAAGCTTAATGAACTTCAAGAGGGATAAACTGAAAGGGCTCCATACCTATGGACATCACCGTCAAATTGCTAAAAGTAAAAAGCAAAAAGAAGCTCGAAGTCAGAAAAAGGAACAGGACTCATCACCTATAAGAGATCTTCAATGAGAGTAACAGCTGGTTTCTCGTCAAAACTCATGAATACCAGAAGGCAATAAAATGACACACTGAAAATGCTGAAATGAAAACAACACCTACCAAGAATTCTATATCCGGCCCAACTATCTTTTCACAATGAAGGAGGAATTATGACATTCCCAGGAAATACACAATCTCAGAGAATTTATTTCTAATAGACTTGCCCTACAGCACATAGTAAAACCGTCCTTCAGACTAGAATGTAAGGACGCTAGACAGTAAGTTGAAACCTCGTGAGTAAATAATGAGCACCGGTAAAGGTAAATGCATAGGCCAATATAAGGAACAGTACAAGTGTATTTTGTTGATATTTCTTTTTTCCTATCTGATTTATAAGAAAACTGTACAAAGCAATAATTATAAAACTGTGCTGTTGAGCTTATACAAAGGATGGAGGAGGAAATGAAGAAAAGTTTTCTAGTACAATTAAAATTAATTTGGTATTAATTCAGATAAAGTTGACAGTGACATGTTACCTGTTCCAGGGCAAACACTAAGAAAATAAATAAAACATATCTATAGTAAAAAAACCCAATAAAAATTAAAATGGTATGCTATAAAATACCTAGTTAACACAACAGAAGGCAATAATGGAGGAATACTGGGGCAAAGAATATAAAATATATAGAAAACAAACAGCAAAATGACAATCACGATGATTACATTAAATTTAAACTGACAAAACATTCCACTTGAAATATAAAATTTGGCAAAATAAAGTTAAAGAAAAACATTATCCACCTGCATGCTGTCGCTGAGAGACGCTTTAAATTCAAAGATGCAAGTTGAAAGCCAAAAGATTTAAAAAACATACATCATGCAAGCAGGACCCAAAAGACAGCAGGAGTAGCTACACTAATATCAGAAGTAACATACTTTAAAACAAAATTGTTTTTAGAGACAAATATAGATATTTTGAAGATAAAATGTCAACGTAGGAGGATGACTTAACCATTATAACATGACCCTATAAACCAAGTAGACCTATCGGAAACCCACAGAACAGGATCACCAACAACAGCAAAATACACGTTCTTCTAAAGAGCATGTGGAAATTCTCCAGGTTAATCATGTCAGGCCATAAAGCAAATTGCAATAAATATCAAAATATTAAAATTATACTTATAGTGCACATATGTTCCTTGACTAAAATGAATTGAAATTACAAATTAATAACAGAAGGAAATTTGGTAAACTCACAAATGCATGAGAATTAAACCACAAACTTCTAAATCACCAATGTGTCAGTGAAAAATCACAAAATAAGAAAGCATTTTGAGGTGAATAAAAATGAAAACATAACTTACCAAGATTCATGCAATGTAGCTAAACTAGTGTGCAGAGGGAAATTTATAGCTGCTGATGCCTATAATAAGGAAGAAGAAAAAACTCAAATTAATAACCTAATCCTTCCCCTTAAGTAAAAAGAAAATGAAACTAAATGCAAAGCAATCAGAAAGAAAATAATATAAGCTGAGAAAATAAATAAAACAGAAAGAAACAATAGAGAAAATAAGAAAACCAAAGTTATGTTTTTGAAAAAAATTAACAAAACGGATGATCTTTAGCTAGACTGACCAAGCAGGTGGGGGGGAGAGAGAGGGAAAGAAGACTCAATTTGTTAAAATCAGAAATTAAACAAGAGGATATTACTCTCAACTTTTCAAATGTTAAATATTGCATGCCAGAAGACTGAATATCTTAAATGAAAAAGGTAGTTTCCCAGAGACGAACTACTGGAATTGAATTGAAAATAGAAAATATAAATAGACCAATAAAAGTAAAAAACTAACAGAAGCCAACAAAGTTCTAAATGAATAAAGAGTTTTAATTAGAAAAAAATAAAATCTGCCCACAAAGTCCAGGACTATGTGACTTCATGGGTGAATTCTACCACATGTTTAAAGAAGGAAGCACAAATCTTATAGAAACTCTTCCGAAACTTAGAAGAAGACTGAACACTCCCCAAGTTTTTCCTTGGGACAGTTTTACTCTGATACTAAAACCAAAAATAGGGCAGAAAATAAAACTATAGACTAATATTTCTTACAAATATAGATGTACAAAGTCCTCAGCATAATACTATAAAACTTATTCCAACCAAATATAGAAAAGATTATATGGTATAACCAGGTGGAATTTATCTTAGAAATGCAAGATTGCTTTAACATTCCAGAGTTAATCAATGTAATACAATATATTAATAAAATAAGAGACAATGAAATCATATGATCATCTCTCAATTGATGTAGAAAGAGCATTTGACATATTCAACTTCCTTTCATGACAAAACAAAACAAAACTAAAACCTCAGCAATGTAGGAATAGAAAGCAGCTTCCTCAAACTGATGAAGGGCACTGTTGTGGGCTGGATCGGTGCACCCCAAAAGACATATTCACGTGCTAACCACCAGAACCTGTACATTTACCTTATATGGCAAAAGAGTGAATATTACCTTATATTACAAAATATGTAATTAAGTTCGTGATGCTGAGAGGAGGAGTTGACCCTGGATTATTCATGTAGTTAATGCAATAACATGTATGCTCAGAAAATACAGATACACAGCAGAGAAGGTGATGGGCAGAGGGAGGCAGAGATCAGTGCGATGCGGCCACAAGTTTAAGGGTGCCGGGTAAGCACCAGGAGCTGGAAAAGGCAAGGAATAGACTTCCCATTCGAGTCCCCTGAAGGAGAGCAATGCTATCAGATTCTGGACTTTTAACATACCGGCATGTGAGAAAATACTCTTTCATTGTTCAAAGCCACCAAGTTTGTGATAAGGGTAGCCAGTTGTTACAAACACAGGCAACTACAAAAATCCCACAGCTAAAATCCTAGTTAGTGATGAACGATTGAGAACTAACTCACTGCTAAGATCGGGAACAAGGCAGGAATATCCACTCTTGCCACTTTAATCCACACTGTAATGGAGGTCCTAGACAGGAAGCTGTGGGGGGAGGGGAGAAGAAATAATAGTACCTAGGTTAGAAAACAGAAGTACAACTGTATCTCTATTTGCAGATGATACGATTTTGTATATAAAAATTTTAAGGAATCGACAAAACATATTAGTGCTAGCATACAAGTTAAACAATGTTTTAAGATGCAAGGTTTTAGGATAGAAAAAAATTAATTGTATTTCTATATAATAGTAAGGTACAATTTGGAAATGAAACTAAGAAATTAATTCCATTCATAATGGCAACCAAAAATACATATTCAGTTAACAAAGGAAATGTAAGATTTTTACAATGAAACTATGGACCATCGCTGTGCGGACTTTAAAACTGCTGGGGGTTTTGTGTGCGTAAATTGACAAGCTGGTTATAAAACACGTATGGAAATGCAAGGGACCCTACACAGTCAAAATTTACTAAGAAATAACTGTAACCAAGACAGTGTGGACTGGCGTAAGAAATCACATGTAGATCAACTGAACAAGATTGAGAGGTCAGAAATAAAACCTCGCATCCTGGTTTATTTGACAAAAATAGCAAATGATTCAATGGTAAAAGAACAGGTTTTTCTACTAGTGATGCCGGCACAACTTGATAATAGACACAAAAAAAGGAGCAGGAGGAGCTGGGTTCTCTCCTTATCCCACGCACAACCACTAACACAAAATAAATCCCAGGCCTAAATGTAAATACTGAAAGTAAAGCTGTTAGAAGAAAACACAGGTAAATCTTCATGGCACTGAGTGAGCCAGCTGCTGGCCAGACACAATACTCACAGCACAAGCAACAAAAACAAGAGAGACATAAATGGGACTTTACCAAAATCTTTACAAAGCTTTTTTGCTTCAAAGGATATTATCGATAAAGTAAAAAGACAACACACAGAATGGGAAAATATATGCAAATCATATATCTAATGAGGAATTTTTATCCAGAATATATAAAGAATTCTTACAATTTAACAATGAAAAGATAAACAACGTAACTGAAAAGTAAGCACAGTATTTGAATAAACATTTCATTCAAAGATATACAATGTCCGTAAAGCACACAGAAGATTCTCAACATTGCAAGTCATTAGGAAAACACAAACTAGAACCGCAATATCACACTTCACACCTACTTGAAAGGCTATAATAAGATAAACAGAAACTAAGAAGTGTTGGTGAGTATTTGGATAAATTACAACCCTGAGATGTTGCTTGTAGGAGTGTAAAATAGCACAGCCCTTTGGAAAAAAATTTGGCATGCCTCAAAAAAAGTTAAACATAGAGTTACAATATGACCCAGGAATTCCATTTCTTGGTACATACCCAAGAGACTGAAAACATGTCCACCAAACGCGTGTACAGCATATTCAAAACAGCGTTATACAAAGAGCCAAAAATGGTAATGACCCAAATGTCTGTCAGCTGATGAATAAACAAAATCTGGTATCCATACAATCAAATATTATTCTGTGGTATGAAGGAATGATGCAAAATAGATGAACCTTGAAAATACTAGTGAAAGAATTCAGACACAAAAGGCCATATAGCTTATGATACTATTTATACTCAATGTCCAGAGTAGACAAGTCACAGATTCGTGGCTCTTGGGAGGAGGACTAGGGGAGCGAGAATGAGGAGTGGCCACCAGAAAGTAAGGATGCTTTGCTGAGAGGATGAAAACAGAATGCCCATGGTGGTGATGGATGCACATCTGAGTATTTTAAACACCACGGAACAGTACACTTTTCAAAGGTGAACTTCTAGCATATGAATTTTTTAAAGATTTTATTTATTTATTTTTAGACAGAAGGGAAGGGAGGGAGAAGGAGAGGGACAGAAACAGCAATGTGTGGTTGCTTCTCATGTGGCCTCCACTGGGGACCTGGCCTGCAACCCAGGCATGTGCCCTGACTGGGAATCGAACCGGCGACCCTTTGGTTTGCAGCCCGCGCTCAATCCACTGAGCTACACCAGCCAGGGCCTAGTATATGAATTTTATCTCAACCCGTTATTTGAGAAAAGAATACGAAGTGGAATAGCTGGATCATATGGTACTTCTTTTCTAAAGGGGAGGGTGGAGGGCGGGCAAAATGGATAAAGGGGGTTAACTGTATGGCAAAGGATGGAAACTAAGACTTCGGGGGGTGAGCATGATGTTGTGTATACAGATGCTGAATTATAATGTCATACGGCTAAAACTTACAAAATGTTATAAACCAATGTTCCTTCAAGAAAAAAACAGCACTCTCTCAAGAACATATATGTAACTGGTAGAAAAGAATCGTCTTGGATTTGAAATAAATTTATGTGACTCAAAATGCTGTGATTATTGTACCACAGTACTGCCCAGGTTTCTTAACTCTGCCTAGGAGACTTGGGCAGGATGCAGTGTTAATGTGACCACTCTGTTCTATGCCGTCAGCCACCATGCACTTCTAAAGAAAAGGGTGCTTTTTTGGAGGAAAGGAGCTTCATAGAATTGTAAAAGATGCTCAGAAATTCCAAGGCATGAGTCCCTGAAACACAAAGCCGAAGAGAGAGGACCAGCTCCCCCACAGGTACGCTCTCCTGCTGAGAAGGCCAAGAAACTCCGGCATGGAGACCACGGCCAGGCTTGGTTGTGGAAACCGGAGTTCAGACAATCAGGAGAGAATAGGAAGATACTCTACTAAAGTGTGGAAGGTCAAGTTATGCCCTCACACTATCTGATGACAACAAAGAAAAAATCGAAGCTCTAGGCTGAAAGCCAAGTGACTGCGGACAGAGAAGCTGAATGTTTCCTGGTTGCTCTCTTAAATCGGCGCTTTTTCATTGAAGAAGCCAGAACAGTAGCCATTGTGGGTTTTTCTAAAGGTAGGTGAGCAGTTTGACAGCTCAGGGTAGGAAGAATAAGAGAACTGGTAATTACTGCTATTTGGAGACAAAGGCGTGTGTGCGTGCGCACACTCGCGTGTGTTTGCCATTCTCTGGTTTCAGTTCATTATTTAACTTCTTCCTTCCTGCCCACGGAGGAGGCAGCTTTCTCCTGTGACACTGGCAAAGGGAAGTTAAAAAACTGAAAAGACATCAAAGTGCACTGTGGGGTAGAAATTTACCCACTGCCTAGAAGATCTAGTTTCTAAAGTGAAAAAATGATTTATTTTTTTCCAAAGCAGTATTTATATTTTTTAGGCATATATTTGGGATTCCCCGCCCCCCAAGGCCATATTCTTTCTCTGTCTGTTCACGGACTCCCATATAGTTGATTGAAGCATCTATAAATGTTTTAAACCATAAATGAGCTGCTCGTTTTAGATGTTCTGTGGGTGGAGCTATGTTCAGAGCACGGTCATGAACCAGAGAAAAAAGAGGAAAAGTCAGAGAGAAGCATGGCCAAACACCACTAAAGTTAACACAATTTCCTCATACGAAAGCACCTCACTGAGGTTATTCTCGCACTTAGTTTAGATACAATCACACCACATCTGGCATAGCAGTCATGTGGAAGTGAAAGGGGTCACACTAGGAGAAAATGTGAAACTTACCCCCAGTCTTACAGCATGGAGCTAGAATTATATTTTTATCATTTATTGGCTGTGTGGTCTTAGGAATGTCTCGGAAACTCCCTGAGACCAGTTTTCTCAAATATAAAGTGAAGATAATAGGATTTTACCACCCTATAATAATTTGTGAAATTTAGAGTTATAAGAGTTATATTTAGAGTTAGAAATTATGTATATGCCTATATACAGATATAGGCATATATGTATGTATTCACACACACACACGCCTAGGGTAGACTGAGGAACACAGAGGTATTTAATATATGAATAAACCATAGCTATTACCATTCTAATTCAGTGGCATTCACAACTTAATAGGAAAAAGTTATGGAACATTTCTCTATGAAAATATTCAAGATACAAAAGATACGCTAGGATAGGCATGGTGGGAGAGAACGTAAACAGCCAGGAGCCCCTTCACTGAGCCCCTAACGCAGTCCCTGAAACATTCGAAAACCATACGTCATCGCACCCAGGCTCCTGAGAAACCTGGGACTAGAGAGAGAAGGCAACTTTCTGGAGGTTCTACCATCCATTTGTTGGTGAAGCTGCTAATAACCCCCCATTCTCACAATTCATAGTACAGCCCCTTTCCCTACACTGCCAGCCTTGTCCAACCCATTTCCCATTTATATTTACAGCTAAAGGGGGCAGAGAAGTAACAGTTTAGAAAAGAAAGTTGATTGTTAAAAATAGATACCCCAAACACTGGAATATATAACAAGACACAGTGAGAGAGGAGACAGGGAAACTAAAATAATGGAAGAAATGCAACTGTGTTGCTATTGGGGGAAATTGACTTGACTTGAAAGACAGCTTTTCAACCGTCTGTCAAGTGTTTGGAGCACAAGAACACTTATTTCTTATGTAACTGAAGACACTGGGAGGAGGTCAAAAATTGTCTGGTAACTTCTCTATAAAAAAGGAGTCTAAAATTTATTTAACTGATTTATATCCAAAATGAGTAAAGTTAAAAAAAAGTTTTGACTTTTAGAGGGTAAGCTTCAGTAATCTGAAGAATTCACTTTTTATTAAGCGCTGCATGCCTCAATGATGTTCATTCTTTAGGAAGGTTTCCTTATTTGTGCAGTCTATTTATCAGTAACTTTCTATTAAATAATTTTCATTGTTTGAGAAGACAAAAGTTGTTGCAGAGCAGATATATGAGGTCTGTCTAGAAGGTACCTAGCCATGTAATAGAAAAGTAGAGATATTTACTGAAGAAGACATAAGAAGCGTTGTCAATAGGACAGTGATGCCTCAGTCTCCTTCAAAGGAGGCACCTTGGGACCTCACACAGGTCTCCCAATTGCCATCAGCTGCCCCATCGTATTTTCCTAAGTCTCATCAATGGTCTGAAATCTCTTTCCTTTCCAAGGTGATTTTAGTTTTGGGAAAAAGGGCAGAAGTCACCGGGCACCAAATCTGGGCTGTAGGGAAACTGAGTCACCTAGGTGATTAGATGTTTGGCAAAAAACACTCTGCATGAGACGTGATGCATCAGCGGGGGTGTTGTCAATTACTAGTTGCCCATAGCTGTGGCCTTCTGAATCATCCAAATAGTTTCTACAGAGGAATGTTTAAGCTTAACCCAAAATTTGATGCAGATCCATTGCTTTACTTGCTCATTTTAAATATGACAGCCACACAGGACACATGCTCACTCAATGGCATCTACTACCCCCACTGACCAGTACAGTGAAGTCCTCATTGTTCATGCATGTGTATTCCAGTCCACTCTCCTTGGCTGCCAGGTTAAATTAATGTCCTGTAAACCATTCTCATTACCTTAACAATGGCTAGACTTTTTCCAGATAGACCTCATACATAGTTAGAAAGAGAGAAAAGTTTTTTGGAAGGACAGATGAGGAGAGAAAAATCTGTCACTGCTTCTCAAAATTGCTAGGTTTATATGTAGCAATAATATCTCCTGCCATTAGATGCTCTTCACCATCCTCTCAATACCTAGCCAAACCAAATAATCACCTCTTCTGCAGGACATTCTCTCACCACTCCGGGTCCCCACTGACCTCACTTTATCTGCTGCACTAATGTAGCACTGGAGCGCCTTGGAACATTCCTGGAATCATCTGTCTTATACTTTATGCCAATTATAGATTATTAATACCCCATGTGAATGTATCTTACACAAATATTTAAATTAAAAATCATTTGAATGCAAATTCAATGTTGGCTATTTTATTATATTGACCAGAACACATAATGCTCAATAAATGTGATGCATCAATAAAATGAATAGATGTATGAACAGTTAGATAATGAATACATTTAGGAACAGCATTGCAAATACTGAATGAAAGCAACCCAAGCCTAGTGAATGATTTAAAAATGTTTATATGTGAATTAAATTAATTTTACACATTCTACTCATGAGATACTAGCTTATTCAATGAGGTCTCTGTATGGTGTAATGGAGAGAAAATATAATGGAATTAAAAATGTATATTGAGTTCCTGACCAAATAAGCCACTGACTCAATTTTAAGGAGACTGCATCATGTCAAGGCCTAAATTTCCCCATAAATTAAGTAAGGAGACAGGATTAGGACCTCTGAGGCCACTTGCAGTTTTCACAATATTGGATTTATGACATGACGGGCATTAAGGGAGAAAGGACCAAACATCCTCCAGCCACATAGAAAGAGGACCTGGTGTGTTGGTTTTGCTCAGTCTATTGGTTCTTAAACCTCAAGGCTCTTCAGAGTCATCCATGGGATACCCAGAAACACAGGGGAGCGGTGAGAGCTCACGACATTTGCAGTCCCGGTGCAGCCCACAGTCGGAGAACGACCAGGGCTCTCTTCTAAGCTCAGTGAAGTCAGGACTCTCATCTGCTTACTTTTCTTGCACTTCACACAAAGACCAGCAGAGAAAGGTCTGCAATAAACTTCTCTGTAGTAATGTAATCCACAAAGGGACACAAAACCTTCCAGTAAAACACACTAGATGAACACATATAATTTGGTGGCAGAAAGATTTGGTCGGACAACCAAGAACTACCTAGGAACCTGTGAAAAAGAAAAGCAAGGAAAAAAGAATAGTGTTACACGATATTAAAACCCTATAATTAAGATTATATTGACACATGAATAGATAGAAATGCCCATGGAAAAGAGTATAAAATCCATAATTACCCCTCGAACACATGAAACTTTGGTATTTGCTTAAGGAGGCATTTCTAATGCGTGGCTCCAGATGTACCTTTAAACAAATGACACTAAGGAAAATGTGTGTGTGTACATGCATGAAATGTACAGGCCGCGCAGTAAGAGATGGTCAGTGGAGGCAGAATAGCCCCAAATGGCTGCTGCACAGTCCTGGAAGTCTAGGGAGAAATGCCAACTCCAGAAAGGGGTTGTTTTTTGGGGGTGGGACTGTGTTTTTGTCCATGATGCTCTCACATGAGCTGAAGGACGTACCGGTGGACCTCACCAGTCTAACTGGAATCTTCCGCTCTAATGTACTACGCTCTCTCTGCTACACGCTGTCCCTCTGCTTGGACTGCTCTTTACCTAGTTAATTTACACTTATCCTTCAGTTATCTGCTCAAGAACCCTTTCACGCCGGAGGTCATGCGAATCACTGCACCACCAGGGCCCTTTGACATATATGCTCCCAGAGAACTGAATGGCCTCCCTGTAGAGCACTAGTCAGTTTGTAAATACATCTGTCTTGATTATTTGATCAATACCTACCTGCCAATGGGGGAGGAAATTCTCAAATCATGGAAACAAGGACCGTCTCTCTGTTGTTCGTGATTATACCTTCAGTCCTTGGCATAATAGCTTCTATGAATGAGGTTCTTTATAAATATCTATTTAAATGGCTAGACCTCGTATTCCAAGACCTCTAGATACATATGTGGCCCATATTTCTAACCTTATTTCTCAAACATATTTAACCACGGAGCCCTTTTCTCCATGTCAGAGTCTATGGATATCTGCAGAAGTAGTACTTCCCAGAGCACAGTCTGGGAAGACTGGGACGTGAGAACAGCAGACCTCGATGCTGGTCCCAGACGCTGTTCGTCACTCCCCGCAGTATCCAAGGAAATCGAGACTCTCTCTGGCCCTCCATGGTCTCATCTGTCAACAACTTTGCCTCTTCCAACTCGACTTCACCACAGAGTGAAAAGCAAACAGACTATCTGGTCCAAACTGGGAAACAGAAACCGAGGTCCAAAAAGAGTATGGGGCGCAGGCAGACAGCGGCAGAACATTTGCTTTTAGGATTAAGACCCACATCTCAGGCTTCTCCATGATCATCTAATCTTTTATCTTACCGCTGTCCTAACTCATTCAATTCCCGCCACCCATTCCCCTGCTGTGTAGCATGTCCCAGCCTCTTTCACAGCACAGACAACAACATGTTTGTAAGGCATGGGAGTGAGGAGATACATACAAGGACTCTGACGTCAGAGGCCTTGTGTATATTTTTTAATACTTACAAAAATACAAAATTGAAGGAAAGCTTTTTCCTCCAGTTTGTAACCTGTCTTCCACGTATGCAGTATCTACGTATTTCCTTATGAATGTGTCAGTTGGACCTCTCTGTTCCCAGCATTCCTCAGATTCCTCTCCCTTTCAAAACTGACTTGTCCCATTTACTTGGAGATTCTGATTTCTCCTTCTGTTACTCCATTCGAGTCATTCATGTTTAGCTTAAGTGGCAGCTAGTGGCTGGCTGAGTAACTCGGCAGAGAGAAGCATTATCATTTTAACAAGTGCTTTTGGTTTTTTAATTCAAATTGGGATAGTTCAAGTGCCACAGCAGGGTCAGCAGATCAAATATTTTGGACCAAGAAAGACCTTTCAATGACTTAAGTAGCATTTCATCCTGCCTTCTCTCTTCATACATGCTGAGAACAGGCACCATGAGAGGTGAATTAATGAAATCGAGTTAGTGTATAGTTCTGTGAGCTTTCCTAGTCAAAGCTCCAACTCTGCTGTTTCCCCAAGGGCAGGCAGGCACCCAGAGGACAAGCCCACTGAGCCAGCAGGGAGACGGATTGGGCTGCTGTGGGCCCGGTGGCGCTGAAACGGCGCTGCCGAGGGGAGGATCGGTGCCAGCCCTGTTCAGAACACACAGCAGGAACATCAAGGCTACTGAAGCAAAGGGGAGAAGAGGGATCCAAGCCAGATGCCTCACAGCTGGAAGAGAAAGCTCTGTTCATTGCTCCAATGCCATAAAGCAAAGGCCACATGGGAGTGGAAATTCACCAGTCCCTAGAGAGTAAGAAGTGCCCTTGTTCCACCACTGAACTTGTGTTTGAAAGTCTCAAGGGAAATGGGGTTTAAGGAATTGGAAAGAAGCTTCTTCAAATATCTCATCTGAAGCAAGCTTATAGGGCTCAAGGAACCCTCAGCCCTGTAGTAACTGAGGCTCTATGAGAACCCCCTATGTGAACCCCTACAGATGCCATCCTTAAGAGTGATTCGCAGATTTCAGAGCACAATATACTCCAAGATCTCTCCTCAGGGACCCTTCCTCAACAGCATAGGTTGGCAAACTTTTCTGTAAAACACCAGAGGGTAAATGTGTTAAGCTTTGCAGGTTATACTCTCTCGGTTGCAACTAGTCAACTCTGCCATGTAGCATAAAAGCAGCCACGTGAAACATGTAAATGAATGAGAATGGCTATGAAACTGTCTCTACAAAGGCCGGCAATGAGTTGAAGTCGACCCGTGGGATGCAGTTTACTGACGCCTGCTCCATAGCAGTTACCAGGAAAACAAGTCAATACTCCCCTCTTCTCATGTGCTTATCCCTAGTACTCCAGCAAAGATCTCTGAAGTCCCCATGGAGCTCGACTGCCTCCCTCATGTCCCTGAGTTCTTCCTTCCTCCAGGTCACACCTAATCTTTTTTCCCCAGTAAAACTGCACGGCCCCCAAGTCATTGGGTTTAAGTCACTCAGCATCCTAATTTCAGGATATAAGACAACAGACATAATGGCCAAGGAGAAGGAACACTACAGACTAACCAGCAGATTATCAATGGTTTGAATAGTTCTGCAGTGATTTCTGCCAGGGAAATTGGACCCAGGAGTCTTACTTCTCAGTTTTATGTCCCATTATACCAGGGGTTAATGACAAAGACAACATGATTGCAACCGAGGGAATTACTGGCAGCCTTTATTGATTAAAACATGTAAATAAAAAACACAAAACAAAAAAACAGAGGAAGATGGCAATGCCTTGGACCTGAAGTCAGAAGGCCAGAGGCCCAAGGATGGGTATGACTAATTGTCTGGTGTTGTTAATTAGTGATGAAGTCTCTCAGAGCAATTTTCCTCACTACTAGATGAGGACAATACTCTTCCTGACATGGCTTGTCAGCACACTGGACCCTTTAAAGACTCTCCTCAAGCTTTAGATAAAATCCAAATTCCTTGCTTCCCTCCCTGGCCTCACCTCTTCTCAACTGGCCCTTCAACTTCCTCCCTGCAGCCGTGGGTACAAGATACAACTCCCTACGCACAGACCTGCAGAGAGCTTTCTCTCCCAGCAAGTCATGAGCTCTCTCCTGCCCCAACCTCCTTATTTTTAAGTCCTATTTACCCAACTAGTCTCTATTTAGACACTTACCGTTTTCACACCTTTCATCACCCTCTGAGACTGGGTTCGATATTCCCGTTACACAATCTCCTATGACTCTGTCATTATTCCCATCACACATTCCTATGCGTATTTGTCCACCCTACCAGATAATGACTTTTTAAGCACTAGAATTTCATCTTAGTCACACTCGTTTCATCAAGCCTAGTACTCTTCCCGACATACAGCAAGAGCTCAATGTGGTGAGCTAACTAATAAGATAGTGTACTTTAGAAATGATTGGAGAAATGTAGAAGCATCTAATTCTCAGAAAATAAAATGTGAAGAAACTTATCAAAATCTTGCTTTGATATAAATGGTTCCCCTTGATAAATAGAAAACATTTCATTCCCCATTCCCCAAATTAAATCTATTCCCTAAACAACATTTTGAAACTCTAGAAATTTGCTTAAAAATAATGCAGGGAGTTGGGGGTAAATAAATTGAGGTGAGTAAGACAAAATAGACTGAATTAATGACTACTGAAAGTGGGTAATGGATACATAGGAGGCTAGTATAATACTATATCAGATGCTTTTTTTATATATTTGAAATTTTCCATTAAAAAGAGTTTTACAAAAGTTAAAGATGTCTAACAGGCAAAACAAAGTAAAGATCTCTAATGGTTTTACCCTCCCAAAATAGTCATATACATACACTCCATTTAAAACTGAATTCTATAGGAAGAGTTACTTAGGACTTTAAAATATATTGATTCAAATGTAGGATCAATTTAAAACTCACAACTTAACACTACAATTTAAAATTACATGTGATGCTTTGCCTTACTAATTATATTTCTGAAATTGTGTTATCTATCATTAATCATAATTATAGAAACTATAAAAAGAAAATTTCTATTATAATTTAGGTAATTTTTATGAAAAAGTATAAAATGTATTCACTCTTTCAAACATTAAAAAAAAAAAACCAGTGCTTTCAAAAGAATGGGAGACTGGCTTGGGAATTCGAAATGCCTTTTGCATGATGAGTGGTCTGTTGAGTGTTAGGAAGGTTCATAAAAGGCCTTTGTATAAAGAGGGGTCGGCGCTTTGTCAAAGCAGCATCGATCTGTTGCCGGTGTTTACAGACCGGCGTGTCTTGGTGAGACCTCCTTGTTGGTTCACAGTGATGAGCTAACGATTAATCGCCCAGTGCCACCTAACAGGGTATTCACCAACAAAGCAAGCATCAGCTAGAAAACCAAGGAGTTTTGTTTTCCGTAATTGCTCCTCCTGTTTGTTTTGTCATGTATGCATAAAAACTAGAGATGTCCTTGAAGAGACACACAGTCAGCATCTGAATGTACTGAGAATGTGTGCCTGAGGAAGAGAGAACCCTGGACTGGTGGGTTTCAAGAACTAGATGCATGTCCTATCTAGTACAGCCACTCCCTGGTCTGGGCTAAGTCACGTTATGCCTCCAAGTTTCAGGTCCCTCAGGCAGAAAGCAGAAGATGACAATATGGATGGCAACATGGACTGTGGGAGAGGATGCGGTGTATCGCATTCTCATTGCAGCTGTTACAGTCTATCATCATCTCAGTGGCTTAAAACAACACAGATTTCTTATCTTCTGGTTCTAGAGGTCAGAAGTCCAAAGTGGGTCTCACTGGGCTAAAAGCAAGGGTGTGTTTCTTCTGGATGCTCAAGGGGAACAATCCGTCTCCTGCGTTTTCTAGCTCCTAAAGTTTGCCTTCTGCAGCTCATGGCTTCTTCCTCCCACGTCAAGCCAACAGAGAACATCTTCATATATGTATTCATTCACTTGAGTATGTGTGAATATGAATATATACATACGAAGAGGCACAAACACATACAAGAAAATTTATTTCAAGGAACTAGTTTATGTAGTTGTGGGGGCTGGGATTCCATTGGCTAGAAAGTCTGGGTCAGGGGCTGAGTTTGCAATCCACAGGTGGAACTGATTCTTCCTCTGGTAAACCAGTTGGAATTCGCCGAGTCCCACCCAGAGTATCAGGTTATTCTCTTCTTAAAGTCAACTCATTGTAACGTTAACCACATCTACTCACAACTTAGTTTGTGCCTTCGTGAGTATTAATATGAGTAAGCGTATGTTGTTTCCTACTAAGAAAGTACGAACTATGATTACATTTTCTTGTATGTTTGTGTACATTTCCTGAAGTTAATAATGACCTTATTGTTTTCTTTTGCTATCTCTCTTCCAGTGTAGCCAACTGCACTGGTTAATTATTTGTTTCATCCTTTTCTAGCAAACCTGCTTCTATGGAAATTGCGTGCCATAGGATTGCGGAACAGTTTTTGCCCTAGGACATTTCCTTTGCTATCTTTTAGAAAAATTCTCTCTCTTCTGTGTCAGATCTCCCCTTTCCCAGACCCCATGTCTTCCCTCTCCTTCCCTGTTTTGTAGGATACACCCTCCACAGCTTCCTCAGAAGGATGCTTACAGGTAAGTTCTTTGTGCCACTTTACAAATGTACCTTTTCAATAATTTGTCTTGGTAGAGAAACCTAGGTGAAACTAATTTGCCCTCAAATCTTTTTATTTTTTAAAATTATTTTTTCACTTTAATAACATAATTTTGCATAATTCATTTTTCCCTTTAATATGCATGTTTTAAAAGCATATGATTTTATTTAATTTTTTTATCAAAGTATAGTTGATATACAACATAATATTAGTTTAAGTTGTACAATACAGTGATTCAACATTTATCAATATATACCTTACTATGTGATTACCACACTAAGCCTAGTACCCACCTGTCACCACGCAAAGTTATTACAGCATTATTGACTGTATCCCCTGAGCTGTACACTACATCTGTGGCTTACTTATTTTACAAATGAAAGTTTATACCTCTTATTCCTTTATGTGCTCTTCTAATTTTAGCTAATGTCTGGTGTTATTTTGATTTCTATTTCTGAATTCCCTGCTCCTTTCACCTCCCCAGGAATTATGGGTTCTTTTTATCTTATTGCTTTGGAACTTGATGATAAGGAAGTAGATGATTTGATCAGCAAGCAACATCTTCTTTATGTCTAGGAATCTTTTTCCTGTATTACTTCTTCGATATTTTTCTCCTTTGCGGTGTGGTGCCCATCCTAGAATGATTAATTGTATTTGTTCTCTCGTTTTCCAACTTGGTGTTCTTTTTCTACTTTATAGACATCCTTGATTTTATCTTGCAGTTGTCTAAGTTCCCAGTTCCCCTACCGTAATGACTGAGAACACAAGCTGCCTGTGTTTCCTGAATCTACCACTTAGTATTGGAGTAGTTTTCAGCTACTTATTTAAATTTCCTAGGCTGTTTCTTCTTGTGGAAAGCAGGGATAATACTACTACCTAACCCTCAGGACTAAATGAATTAAGATTTATATTATAGGACACTGCCTGACACATACTAAATGCTACATAGTTAACTTAAATAATTATGAGCTTCTCCAGTCATAGCTTTCCAAAATACCAGGCAACAACGCAAATTAACAAAAAGTTTTACCTTACATTAATTCCAACTCTGTCTCCCTACTTTTCCATACCCATTCATTCCTTCTAAAACCTTAAAGCTGCACTCACCTCTCCATTTTGACTCTTCTGCTCCAATATTACAACAATTATTCCCATCACCTCACACACATATACACACCCTGAGAAAACTCCCTTCAGCAGTTTCTCACTTGGTCTGTACATCACTCAACATCTTGGTCACGATGCATCAGAGGATACACAAACCCTTTAAAATTATTCAGAGAAGAGGGCTCTGAATCCTGTCATTTGAAAAACTAAGCTCTTTATCCCAGAGAAGAGATGATTCACAGTTGAGCAAGTAAGTATTTCACCCTTGCCTGAGTAGCACCTTCAACTGGCACTAACTTCTTTGGAGAGCCATCCTCCCTCGAGGTCAGTCCAGGCCTTTCGAGTGAGACTGATCAGACCCATCCACTGCAGGGATGGAGGGGACACAAGACCTGGCCAATCAGGGTACTGAATCATCTTGTTTTCCAGTGACAGGATCAGGAATAGACCCCAGCCTGCTCAAATCAACGATAATTTCGGGACTCTTCTGGACTTGCTGGGAAAGGTATGCTATGAAGCCAACACAGAGGAAAACCAAGCACAGAGAAGGACAGACACACAGAAGCAAGAATAGCAATGCTCATACTGCTTGTACCTGAAGGTTCTCAGTATGGGGCTTTTCATTTATATGGACCAAAAATTTCCACTTTTTGTAAGCTAATTTGAGTTGGGATTCTGCTTTTCTTTCAAACGAGAGAGTCCTGACTGACTCAGCGGACATGAGAGCTGCCTCTATGGGCATAAAGTAACAGCATAATTGAACTGCGTTTGGAAAATATTTATCTTGTGTTCATGCTGTGCAAACAGGTTTCAAGATTTCTGAAGAACTCTAGTTCTGACAGGTGACCAACTTATAAATTGACCTTGGCCTACATAGTAAAGGAACATTTTATTTGGCTCAACACTTGAAAGAATATTCTTTAAGGGGATCGGATTAAGTCAAGGATAATCTCTTCTACTCACATAAATGTTGACAGTCATTCATTCCTTATTATTTTCAGTAAGGTAGAGGCTATAAAATTTATATCTCCTCATGATAGGCTAAGAAACAGTTACTTGTCCAAGAAACTCAAGAGTACAGCAAAGAAAAAAGACAGTAGGGTGTAAGGCCATATGCCCTGAAACCAGACTGATCAGATTTTTTTTTCTTAGCACTGCTGACACTGACTAGCTGTACATTCTTGAAACATTTACATAACATTATGTTTTAGGTTCATCAGTTGTAAATTACCAACAACTGTCACAACTCACAGATGGTTGTGAGGGTTAAATGAGTTATTATATGTTAAGAATTTAGCACATTTCCTGGCACAGATCATTACTGATATCATTACCAATAAATTTGGTTGGAATCTAAATATATCTGTCTCTTTTAAAACAAGGCTAGACTTGATTGTTTTTCCCATTATATTCTTCCTTAAGTTGTGTTTCTCTTCTCTGAAGTATTTAGAAAAGATCTTCCCACTGTCTGTCTTATATGGTTAACTAGGTAGTTACAGGGCCTTTAACCAATAACCTTGGCAATCCTGAAAACCTCTCATCAAGAACATGAGTGAAAGTCATTGCCCTAATAGGGAAGAAGAAATCATCCGTGTGATGGGAACTTTTACATATCCACTCAACTGGATGGAAGTGGCTCAGGTAGCTGGCTGAACAATACATCTGTGTGCTCATGAGGGTGTTTCTGGGTAAAGGTAGCATTTGAATTGGTGGGCTCAGTAAAGCTGTTCTCCCCGCCCCAATGTGGGTGGTCAGCATCCAATCTTTGGAGGGCCAGAATAGAACAAAAAGGCAAAGAAAGGAAAAATTCAGTCCTCTATGCCCGATTGATTGAGCTAAGACGTGAATCTTCTCCTACCCTTTACACTCCTGGTTCCTGGTCCTGATGACTTGGACTGAGTCACACCTGCCACATTTCTGGGTCTCCAGCTTGGGGAGGGCAGATCTCAGGACTTCTCAGCCTCCATAATTGTATAAGTCAATTAAAATTTTTATTTATTTATTTTTGGAGAGAGATAGGAGAGAGAGAAAGAAGAGAAAGAGAGAAACACTGATTTGTTGTTCCACTTATATATGCATTCATCGGTTGATTCTTGTATGTGCCCTGACTAGGGACTGAACCTGCAACCTTGGCATATAGGGATACCCAGCCAGGGCCTGGACCAATTTATTATAATAAATATCTATCTGTCTGTCTGTCTGTCTGTCTGTCTATCTATCTATTTATCTATCTATCTATCATCTGTCTGTCATCTCCTGTTGGTTATTTTCTTTAGAAAATCCCGGCTAAAACAATAATTGATATAGAGCTGGGTGCCACCGTGAAACAAACACCTAAAATGTAGAAGTGGCTTTGGAACTGTAATAAATAGAGGCTAGAAGAATTCTGAGGTGCATGCTACAAAAAGCCTGTATCGCCATGAATGAAACTTTAAAGGCAATTCCGGTGAGAAGTCAGACAGAAATGAGTGACCTGTTACTGGGAACAGGAGGAAAGGTGATCCTTGTCATAAAGTGGCAAAGAACTTGGCTGAATTGTGTTTGCCTCCTAGTCACTCGTGTTTAGTAGTAGGGAAAATTTGTAAGTGCTGCAATCAGATATTTAGCTGAGGAAACTTCTAAGCAATGTGTTAAAAGTGTAACTTGGCTCTTCCCAACAGAAATAAAAGAAAAGAGAAATGACTTAAAGATGAAACTGGCAATCACAAAGAAAGACCTTAAAGATTTATAAAACTGGCAGCCTGTCCATATTGAAAAAAATAACAATGTTGTGGCTCAACAGCCGTTTGATGAGGAAATAACGTGTGCAGCCGTCTCAGCCCGTCAGAGGCTGCTCTTCGAGACAACTTGCCCCAGGACGAATCACACCTTGAGTCTCGCCCTTATCTGCTGGAGATATTTGCATGAGGCTTTCAACTTAAACTTTAAAGTTGGTACTGGAATGAGGTAAGATCTTTGGGGTTACTGGGATGGAATGAATGTATTTATTATTCATTAGAGAAGGATATGACTTATGGAGGACTAGGAGCAGGATGCTGTCGACGAACACTGTTTGTGCTCCCCTAAATTCACATGTGGAAACCTATTCCAATATAGGATCATATGTGGAGGTGTGGCAGTGGGGAGGTGATTAGGTCATGAGTGTGGAGTCCTCATGAATGGGATTAGTGTCTTTAGAGAACTCCTTTACCCTTTTGCCAAGTGAGGACACAGTCAAAAGATAGGAGGCAGGAAGTAGGTCTTCACCAGACTCCAACTCTGGTGCCTTGATCTCGGACTTCCCAGCCTCTAGACCTCTGAGAAATAAATGTTGTTTAAGTCACCTAGTCCATGGTATTTTGTTTTAGTGACCCAGACAGACTAAGCCAATCCACATGGAAGTATTTTGCCAAGCAAGCTGATGCTAGAGCCATTTCTGTGGAGTACTTATCCTAGAACCTCTCCAACCAGCAGAACAGATGGCCACACATTCTGGCTATCAAAAGCTAGGGGCAGCTTCTGAGATGGTCATGTTTGTGGGTGCATGAGAATTAACCTACAACAGGCCAACTGCCCACAGCTGTCAGGAAAGTGGCCTTTCAGGGGAAAGGAGTCACCAAACAACTCCGGAAGCAATTAGCCCAATATACCACCATAAATCTCAGATTTATAAGCATCACCAAAAATGAGCAGCATTAAGGGTACAGAGTTCCTTTTTGGGGTAATAAAGATGTTCTAAAATTGACTACGGCAATGATTGCACGTATTTGTAAATTTTATGCTCTAAATGTCTGACTTGTATGATCTTTGAATCATCGCTCAATGAAGCAGCTAAAAAAATAAACAGAACTCCCAGACTTGGTTCTCTTGGCCCACATCGATACAAGTATTGTACAACCATGGACAGAACGGGATGACAAAGGGACAACAGCAACTTACACTTGAACTTATTACTTAACTGCATACCAAGTAGTTTATTTTATACTACTTATTTATCACAAGTCAGTAGGTATTATTATTATTATTATTCCATCAGAAAAGGAAATCAAAACTCAGAGTGATTAAGTAGCTTGTCCAAGGTTACAGTTAGTTAACAACACAGGTAGTACTGAAATCTATGGTTAGTCTTATACTCTGTGAAATATCTATCTATCTATCTAACTATCCAACTATCTAATCTCCAGTTCCTGGCACACAAGCTCCCCAAACCCTTGTCTAAATGCTAAGAGCACAGGGATGCCTTTCCTTCCTACGTTTGGTCTTTGATTCTGGTTTCCGACACAGATCTCCTGAAGCCTGTGGAATTTCCAGGGTGACCGGGTATTTTTTGTTCTAATGAGGTGATTCTTGGTGGGCTCCTGGATAGTGTCAGGATGGAGGTTGATCAGCAGAAAGACTGAGCTATGATGGAAACCTTGGAACTTCCAGCCCTACCCTGCATTCTCCAGAGAGGGAAGCGGGGCTGGACACAGGGTTCATCATTGACTGGACCCATGTGAGGAGGTCTGCATAAAATCCCTATAGCACAGGGACCGGAGAGCATCCAGGTAGTTTGGATACTTCCATGTGCCCATGGGAACAGAAACTCCTCCATTCAAGACGCTCCCAAACCTTAGCCTATGTACCTCTTATCTGCCGGTTCATCTGTGTGCCCTTTACCACCTTCCTTTAGAACAAACTGGTAAATGCAAGTACATATTCCCGTGAGCTGTATAAGCTCTTCTGGCAAATAATCAAATCCCAGGGGAGGTGGGGGTTGTCGTGGGAATCTTCAGTCTGTAGCCAAGACGAACAGGAGTTGTGGATAGCCTAGGATCTAGTACTTATGACTGGCGTCTGAGGTTGGGGCGGGGGAGGGCGGCCCCACGGGAGGAGCTCTTCACCTGTGGGGTCTGTGCCAAGCAGCTGGTGTCGCAGAGAATGTCATGGTAATGTGGGAAAGCCCCCACCTCTGGTTCAGAAATATCGTGTGGTGACAGAGCAAGAGTAAAGGGGAAACACCTGGGAGGGAGCATGAGTTTTTGGTCTGGCTCAACCTCCAACCCGTAGCTTTACCGCCAGTTACACAGTACATGGGGGAATAGTGCCTTGTCCAGGTCCCGTGTATGAATAAAACCGTTTATTGCACGATTAGTGTAGGCCGGAACCCCGGGACGGGCAGTGCCTTAGTTGGAGGCTGGAAAACACTGGTTTCTGCTGTGGAAAAGACGGCAAACACAAAAACAAACATATGCCTAATGTTTTGAGTCAGGAAACGGAATTTTTAAAATGCTTATAAATAATAAAAATAATGTTTTATTTAACTTAGTTGTTTTTGATAAATGAAAATAACTTAAAATGATCATAATTATTCTAAATTTAATCAAGTTCATTTCATCCACAGATTATATTTCCTATATCCAATTCAGCTGTTCTGCTGCTTTAGGCAAATTCTATCAACTAATTTATAATTTATGTTAATAAAGTGATTTGTATGTGTGGAAGCACATGAGTTTGTAAAGAGTGAGGTAATTCCTCAATCTATCAAATATTAAACCTAAATAAACAACCTTCAATGATTTTTTTTTTTTTATTTTCCGCTGAGAAAAGTGAGGGCCAGAGAGGTAAAGACATTCTTGAACTTACTGCTTTGGAGGACAGAGCAAAGCGCTCCGTTTATCCAACTCCAGGAGAAGAGCAAGTTTGGGCAACGTTATGTGGAAGCATCTCTTCTGATTTGCTCACGTTCAGTGTTTCAGGTATACACGTTGGGCCTGTTACTATTATGTTCTGCAACATTTCCATCACCAAAGGCCTAGTTTATAGTTTTCCTCCAGTCTTCATTTCTTACGTTGTATACAACTTTTACTCTAAAATATTTTGACACGGATATGATTTACAGATACATGGGTAAACTAGTTCCAGTATATTTTGCATGATACTGTAATGGTGGACACATGTCGTTATAAATTTATTTAAACGTATGGAATGCACGGTACAAAAAGTGAACCCTAAGGTAAACTGTAGGCTTTAGTTAATAATAATGTAGCAGCACTGGCTTATCAATTGTAACAAAAGCGCCACACGGAGGCAAGGTGTGTTGCAAGGGAAACCCGTCCAGTCCACGTGGGGTGAAAGGGATGAGGCCACATGTGGGAACTCCCTGTACTTTCTGCTAATTTTTTCTGTAAGCTTAAACTGCTCTAAAAACAATGTTTATTAATTAAAAAATTGTATAAGCTTAAAAAAATTAGTTCTAGCATATAACCTGAGAATAGCTAGTTAACATTTTCAGTATCTTTATCGAGACGCTTGCTCTAGGGATAGAAGCTCACACAGGATTTAGCTACCTTTATCTCTAATCCATATAAATGATATGGTTAATTAGCATAAGAGATACTAGAATCACCCTCCTAGGAAAAGATGTAAGAATCTGGCGAGCCTAGGGACACCCTTCAGCCTTGTGCCTAGGATTAGGATGCGGAGGAGCGCCAGTGCGGACATCGACATGGAAGAGCTGTGTCACCTGCGCTCATCAGATTAGGGATTCCCAGGACGCGGGCAGCCTGGCTCCTCTCCATGGGCTTTCACACGGCCAGGACTTGTCTGTGTACTTGTTTATATTTGTGGAGATATCAGTCTGTGGAGTCTTTTCCACAGCATCCAATCAGTTGTAATATCATGGGGGAAGAACCTATAAGCCCTTACTTACCTCTAAACCGTGGAGACCACTGATGTTAATGAAAAGCACCAAGTAATCTTAAGGGATAAAATTAGCTCAGGTCAATGTGCAAGAGCACTCTTTCAAATATTCTGGTACTTGAATGAGGCTGTTAGAGCACTCCCAGGATGTCCTGGGGCTGAGCTCCAGATCAAATGTTTTCTGGTGTTCCAATGGTTCCTAAGTCTAACTGGGCTGGAATCACCTGAAGAGGTTTGAAAAACACAGGAGACAACTGAGCTCCAGACTAGGGAATCAGAATCTCCAAGGATGAGACCCATGCACCTGTATTTCTCATAGTTCTCTAGGTGGTTCTCAAACAGGCAACCTGGCACTAGTGAATGAACCAGCCGGCCTTTGGAAATCACAGAGCAAAATGACCCTTAAAGATTCTTCTGTGATTCTATGTCTATATGACTCCTGGTGAAAGGAGCCTTTACAAGATCATTTGAAATATCTATAGTAGAGAAAGCAAGGTAAAGAGACAGGAAAGAAACCAGATGATGCTTCAGGAGAAAGAAGGTGGGTATTGAGGGATGGGAAGATGCTACCAGAATTCTAATTAAGGTTCTAATTAAGGATCTTATAATCTGGGATAATTACAAGGGCCACCAGACAGACACCATTCTTCCCCTGGAACTGAGAAATCAATCATAAGCTAACAGCTTACTTTTGCCAACTCTCAGTTAAATCCCTGGCTAGAGCTTGTCTCAAGCAAATGAATTCTAGTTATTCCTCCTAACTCTTGTTGGCAGAACACAGGACATCTACCATCTGCTCAGCTTTGCCTTGGCAACAGGTAAACACTGCCTATTTCTCTAAGGCAATGAGCAGAAAGAGGTAACAAATCACAATAGAGGCACAGGTGGGGCTCCAGGGCTGTGTCTGCGTGCCAGGTGGTTCCACCGAGAAGGAGTTCTGCTGCTGGGGCCCCCTGGCCTCGCTGGGGCCCACTGACCTCGCTGGGGGAAGGGCTGGGCTCCTCGGCACCACACCAGTGCAGCCGGAGAACTCCACGATGGTGGAAATTAAAAACAAATCTGTCCCATGTATTTTTTTCATCCTTTACAATTTCTCCAACTTCTGCACTATAAACCTAAGATTTACTGAGAGGTTACTTGTTCTCAAGCCATCTGTTGAGGGGACTAAGACCCAAGGCCACCTGCTCTCATGCAGCTCACAGTATGGCATGGAAAACAGTTCGGCAGGTAACGGACGGTGTTCTAAGTACTACAACACGGATGACAGGTGCTCTGGAGGCACCTAGAAAGTGCTTCATCGTGGGACTGGATTGCATGTTGTCAGGAAAGGAGTTTCTAGGAAGTTTTATTTTAAAAATAACCTAAAGGATGAGTATGAGTTAGCTGGTGGCAAGAAGAATATTACCTGAGAAATCACACATACGCTTAGCAAGGCCAATGTGCCCGAAGCACAGAGGCAAAGGCAGACAGTGCAAGAGCTGAAGCTGAAGGATACTCGGAGTTTGGTTAGCAAAGGTCTCCTAGGCCATGCTACGGAGTTGACATTATATCCTGATGGCAAAAGAAAGAAACCGCAGGATCTTAAATCTGGGAATAAAAAATGAGACCCATTATTGGGTCACAGTTTGGCACCCGAAAGCTCTTCATACATTATTCAGTTGACAAAGATTAATAACGTGTTTTCCATTTGACGGCAACAGGAAGAGGTATGGCGCTGAACAGACAGGAAAGGCTTGCGTTCTTACAAAGCAAGACAAACCAGAAAACACACAGAGGGGACTTTCTGAGGGGCAATATGTACTCAGAGTAATGCAAATGGAACGCTGTGATGAGACTGACTCAAGCGGTGCAGGCAGAGCGGTTCGGTTTTTGACCTTGGAGTCAAAAAAGACCTCCCTGCGGAAGTGATATTGGAGATAAGACAGCCACGTGAAAATAAGGGTAAAGAATGTTCCAGGCATCCAGAATGTTTATTGGCAAAGGCCTTGAACTTGAATTAAAAATGAATTACCTAACCACTATCCTGCACTCCTGAAACTAATATAGAATAATATCAAGTGTAAACTGTAACTGGGGGAAAAAAAGAAACTCAGTCCATTAAAGGGAAAGAAGGCATGCTGGAGTAGCATCGATGTAGTGAGCATGGATGAGAATACAAAGCCAGACTGGAGAAATAACACTGAGCACTCTCCCTGTAGGTGCTGGAATACAGTATAAACATGAGAAAATCTTTTCTCTTTATGTACTTCTTCCTATTCTGCCCCCTTTTCAGACTTTTCCAAACATACCAAGTCTTGCTTTGTTACTTTGCTTATCCTTCAGGATCCTGGTGTCCTTCAGCAATGGAGTGACCAACTTATTCTGGGTTTGCTAGGACTTGACCAATTTTTACACTCAGTCTTATATCCCAGGAACCTTCTCAGTTCCCAGATACCCAGGCCCATGCTGCTGACAGAGCCTACACTGATCACCCCAAGCCCAGGATATCACAGGCCATCAATACCTATTTCCTATGCCAATATCTTTCAAGAGATGGGTTTGGAGAGGCAGAACCAGATCACTAGGGCCTTATGGACCATGGCAAAGAGTCTGGACTTTAACAAGGAACAGAGAGATTCATCCCTAAAGCATCAGCAATATTCTATACGTTATCTACTATTACGTGACAAATCCTCCCAAAATTTAGTACTTACAACAATCAGCATCAACTATTTTCTCTCATGGTATTTGTGGGTCAAGAATGGTTGGTTTCATGGGCTAATTCTGGCTTGGGTGTCACGTGGGCTGCAGTCAGGTGCCAGCCGAGGCGGCAGCCTTCTGAAGGCTGCACTGGGCTGGCAGCTGTGCTTCCAAAGTGGCGCACTCCCATGACTGTCAGGTTGGTGCTGGCTTCTTGGCAAAACTTAGGTCCCCACAGGGCTGCCTGAACATCCTCACAGCCTGTCAGCTGGCTTCCTCTAGCCCAAGTGTTTCAACAGGTTGAGGGAGAGGCTCCATGCCTTTTATCACTAGTCTCAAAAATCACACCCTGTCCCACTTTGTCCGTTGTATTCTTTTGGTTATAGCCTTGATTCAGTGTGTCATGGAACCATGCAAGGGCACAAGTACCAGGAAGTGAGGACCACTGGGGACTGCCTTAGAGGCTGGCTACTACAGACGTCCCTCCACATCCTGGCTTGCTCACTCACTAAATAATGTTCTTGGTCACAGAGATAAATGGATGAGTATTGTAGTTTACTAATGAAATTGCAACTTTAGAATTCACATCTGTAAACTGCAAACTATTGATTCTATCTTTTCACAGGTGCTTGAGGGTATCATGATGTCCAGGCTATGTTCTTAAATTAATTTTGCCTCCAAGAGTTATCAGACTTTCATTCGTGGCATTAACCAACTCTATAATGCTAATCAATGCACTCATTCTACTGATACTAACTGGCCACCAGATTTATAGGAAGCGGAGCCAATGAAGAAGAGCCACACATGCCATGACTTAGGACTCTACTGCGTAGCTCAGAACACCTGGTAGTGAAAGGACTTTGCATGGGTATCTACACAAAACACTCATGGAAAGTTTGGAGTCAGAAGGTAAGTTATGTCCCTGCCTGTACCTGAAATCACTCAAAGATAAGAAATATCTAACAGCATCCCCCAAAGTACAAATCCCTTGAGGTAGAAGTATTTGCAAAAGCAAAAAGACAGGATAGCTGCGGTGGAATGAATGGGGAAAGTGGAGGAGTTCAGAGAGGCAGCCAGGGGCCAGGGCTGCCAGGACTGTAATAGAGGTTAAGATCCGGGAGGTATTCTAGTGTCATGGAAGACATCGGAGAGTTCCAGCGTGGGGGAAACTCAGTCTGGGGACTTTTAAAAGCAGCACTCTGTCTGTTCTTGCTTCTCCGTAATAAGCCAGAGAGCACTCTGTCTCAAATGCTACCTGCGGGATTCACATCATCCCCCTTAGTTCAACCAGATTTCAAATGTCATCTCTTGGAATGGGACCTCCCTCACCACTCTATTGAAAACAGTGCTTCCGATCCCCTCTCACCCTCAGCATCCTTACACTGCCTACGTTCCTTACCAGCACATATTATCTGATGTGACAATGTAAATCAACATGTGCTCTAAAAAGTATCTACTCCCCCTTCTCAAGAGCGGACCCTTATTTTAGGCATTGCCACATTCTTACTCAGCATAAAGTAGAAAACAGGTTCTCAATAGATATTTGTTGAATGAATGAATGAATGAACAAAAGAATAGATTTCAAATGCCAACTGAGGTTCCTTTTCCTTTTCATGCCTCTATTGGAAATGGCTCTCTCCCACCTCTCTAGCTCATTGGTCATAAATGACAAGCAATTATTTCAGATGAAAACCAATCAGTTGGCACAGCTGAAAGAAAGCTTTGTGGAAAGAAATTCTTAGGCCATATCTGGGCCCTGAAGTGCAGAAGAGAGTAGACAAGAGCACTGTGATGAATTAGCAATGCCTGTCCCACGTGTGGGAGGAGAGCAGGTGATCTATCTGCTGTGTGCCTTCCATCTGCACGCGATAAATAAATAGATATTTAATTTAAATTCACCTTGGACATGACCCTTATCATCCTCTTTTTTATATTTGAGTATCTATGCCTTTTCTCCCCTATTTGACAGGCAGCTTTTTTTTTAATCTTCACCTGAGGATATGTTTATTGATTTTTAAAGAGAGAAATGGGAGGAGCGAGGGAGGGTGGAAGAGAGAGATGGAGAGAGAACTGTAAGACAGAAATATCGACTGGTTGCCTCCTGTACACACCCTCACTGGGGATCAAACCTGTAACCTAGGAACGTGCCTGACAGAGAACTGAACCTGTAAACTTCCGCATATGGGATGATGCTCCAACGAACGGAGCCATCTGGCCATGGCAACGGGCGGCTTTTCAAGGCCAGGAGTCATGTGTCTGTGCCTTCGTTTGCACATCTGCACACAGAATTGATCATGGAATCTCCTTCATATTGTAATTTAAGAATTATAAGAGACAATGCATTCTCATCACTGAGACTAGCACCCGGTTCATGGACCGTGCTAAAAAAATGTTAGTTGCTTTTGTTACGATAATTGCAATGATAATAAGTATAGTCATACCTCATGGATATTCATACCTGTGGGTATTCATCAGCTTCAGAACTCATCAAACCCTGTACTTGTTGCATTTTGACGAGAAAAAAATGTTTCAGCACTCGGCGCTTGCTCGGGACTCGTCGCAGTTGCTGCAAACTTGTATGAATCACGACTTCGCCCCACAAGAGAAAATGTTTCATCATTTGGTACTCATTGAGTTCCAGAACAAATTAATGACAAGTACTGAGGTACCACTGTATTTTTTAACACCTAGCACTAAATACCAAACCTCACACACAGTATGTAAAGTGGCTATTGAACATAAAACCTGTTAAAAGCTGTTTCTGAGGCTAAGACCAGTGAGTGAGTTGCTCTGATACAAAAGCATTCAGCTGTTTGTAGGGATACAGTTAAAAAAAGTGAACACCTTTTCTCTGAGTTGAATGGGATCTGAGCTGAAACTGGAGCAGCAAATTCAGGAGGTTCGTTGAACAAAACTCTGAGGGTGGCCGCATGCCATGTTAAGAAGGTGCGTGACAAAAAAGATGAGTTGTCTTCACCTCAAATGTCTGGAATGGGAATGCCTAGTGACAGATGGAGGAAAACCTTCGACGCCTTGTACCTAGGTTTGCGCCGTCCCTCTTCCTCCCCTGCTCCAACAGAGTGCCATGACCATGTGTGGGAAGTGGCTCCTGCTGGCTGAGAGCTCTCTGGACAGTGACCTTTGGGGAGGAGCACAAAATGTCCACTTGCTCTCTGTCAGAAGCACCACAGACATAAAAAGGCATCTGCCTTCCCCCCAGTATTGCAGTGTGAAAGCTGTTCCACCTCTCTTCACCAGCCTGTCCCCAGCTGGCGACAGCCCCAGGTTAATTAAATGGGAGGCCTCAGCTCCATCCAAGCCCTTGAGGTACCACCTGTAATTACTCTGCTATTTAGAGATGCCAAGTCTTTGTGTTCACAGTATTCAAAGTGCATTCAGTCCCTGAGTATGGGGAAATGGTATTACAATAGAAATAGAAGCAACTCCATTTGGAGAAAGATACAAACCCTGCGTGGCACTAAAACACACAGGAAAGAATTCCTTCAGTGCCAGTCAAGTAATGTCAAAAAATAATATTCATCTTCCACTCTGTGCTAAGCATATGGCTAGGCAGTGTGTGATAAGGAGAAATGAGCAATGTCCCCCTCCCTTCAGGAACCTTATTCTCCATTAGAGTAAATAAAACATATTCAGAAACAAATGAGAAAGCAGGTGATTTTGACCAAGAAGGAACTATACAAACAAAGCAAAATAATAAAAGAGCAAAGAATCTAGGCTTGGAGACCAGGCCCAAACCCTGTAGTAGTCTTTGGGCACTACTCCCTCGACCTGTTTTGAGTTTCCCCATCTTTTATGGCAGGTCCTACCCCCGAGAGGTGTTGTTAGGGCTCAATAAGAAAATATACATAAAATGCCTGAGTGTAATGACTGGCACACAGTAGGCACTCAATGCGTCCATTTCCTCAGCAAACAGTTAATGTGCACGTTGTGCAAGGAATTGTTGGAGGCTGGGAACAAGACAGACACTGTTCAAGCTCTCATGCAGCTTACATTCTAGACAGACGGATGATCTGTAAGGTGATGATAACCCTAGCATCACCTGAAACCCTGCTCTGTGTCAGGTACATCAATAAAGCAAGTAAAAGCAGGTAAGCTCCGTATTGTCCCATCAGTAAGATTTATGAAGAAAATGAAGAGGTGAGGTTTTAATGACTTGATTGCCTATTTGGGGAAGGTGATATTTGAGCTGTGGCCTGAATACCTTGCCATGCAAAGATCTGAAAATAGAACTTTCTAAGCAGAGAAAATTCAATAAATGCTCAACACGACTACTAATGCCAAAACTAGGTTCCCTGTTTCCTGGAACAGGCTATTTGACCTGGAGGAGTTTGAGAGAGTGATATGCCCGAACGGGATGGAGAACAGGGACTTCTCAGGGGAGGAGGGTCTTTAGCGGGATGCTGAGAGTGAGAAATAGTTAGCAAAGACAACCACATAAAAACACTAGCACTGCACATTCACACAACACTTAGACAAGGGCTCAGAGGAGCTGGGAGTCCCGCGCATCCATCCAGGAGTTGTCTATGACTGCTTTCACACCATAATGGCAGAGTTTAATAGTGAGACGCAGGCCATGACCATCTAGCTCACAATGACTAAAATATTTACCATCTGGCTCTTTGCAGATAAAGCTTTCCAAGCCCTGTACTAGGGGTTTAAAAGATTTAAGTAAAAAATGCAGTGGAGACAACTCAAGGAAGTTTGAGATGGGCTTTCAGTGGCAGAGAAGTCCACAGACATCTACCTGGGTTTATCTCCAATCTCAGAGTGGAGCTGAAGGCACCTCTTTGGTACTCACTGAATGTGAAGGAGTGAATCAGATGCCTCAGAGGGCTTTTTCACATAAAAATAGTTGAGAAGGTCTTCCCCCCTCACTTTACAGACAAGGGAATTAAAGACCTTAAGCAGATGCAGTAAAAGCTAAGACTAAAACCAGGTGTTTCATAACTCACAATTTTGATTGCTCTTTTCCACTGAGATGCTGCCAGCATGTTCAAATGCACAGTGTCCACCTGCCAGCCCATTACCTCAAGTATGAAGGGTGCCTTCTTTCCCTGCCATCGGCAAAGCCTCAGCCAAATCTCAGGTCTCCAGTCACTCTGACACCTGTTCCTAATTAGTCACCATATGGCATGACTTCTGCTGGACCAACTGTTCCCACTCATCCAAAACTCTGCGGGGTCCTGGGAAGACATAGGGGCAGGTCCATGGGTGTTTGCTAATGATCATTCCCAGCCAGCAATCACTGGAAGCCCCGTGGTCAGATACTATGTTATACCCTCTGGAAACTTCCTAAATATATGCCTCTTCTGCTTAGTCCACTGCATGGAAAATGTACAGTCCTACCATTTAGGACTTAATTGCTTCTTTGTGCATATCAGGAAGCTTTAGCAAGGGAAAACTATCCTCAAACCCTGCACATGTTAGAGACAGAATGATGACATATCACAGTGACCAGGAAACTAAGGGTCAGAAGCCCAAGTCAGCCCTGGGGTGCTGTGGAATCGGCGGTGAAGAGTGTGAGTTCTGGAGACCCTGCCATCAAGCTGAAGTCCCGCCTCTGCCACTCACCAGTTGTATGACCTAGGATGAGTCACTCGGTCTTTCTGAGCTATAGTCCCTTCACCTGTGAAATGGGGACAATGCCATTACAGATTTCATTGTATTCCCATGAGAACCAGAGCTAGAGCAACTTGCACAGAGCACTGGTGAGGGTCCTTGTTAATGGAAAGCACCTGCTAATACGAGAAAACAATGGCACTGACGCAAGCGACGTGGCACGTGTCCTGACTCTGACCACTGTCGGCCACGTGACTCGGGCACGCCATCGAACTTCTCCAAACCTCAGCTTCTTCATCTCTAGAACAGGAACCATACTATTCTCTAGCTTACAGAGCTCCTGTGGGGACTAAATGGCATTTATTAGTGGGTTATTAAATGTCACCAAATGAAGACGCATGGAACAAGTTGCGAATGCCTGTCTGGGCAAGCTCATACAACTCTTCAGAAAATACGAAAACAAAAAGATTACGAATACAAAGTGCCTCTGATACACTGAACTGCTCTGCGTGTCTTGCGTGTTGTCAGGATGACTGCCCGGCTGAGGAAGCCCATTTAATGTCTGTTTACTTGGCCTATGATTTGCAGGCCATTCATGAGAGTTGAGTGCTGTGGTGGCCAGGTGCTATGTGAAGCTGGGGATTAATTAACCCATGATCTATGACTTTTAATTATTGTTCTCAAGTCTCACCTAATATTTGCAAGTGACTCTTAAAAAGCCATATGGCCTAGCAAAAGCACTTGGGACTGAAACATATTGGCAGAGACTCATCTGGGTTATCCACTCCCCTGATTAGGTTTCTAGAGAGAGAAGACACTTGCTGAGCTGAGGGCTGGCCAGATTCCAGGCTAGAAATTTAAACTTTTGTGTTTAAATACACACAAGCACACATGCGTGCATACTACACATATGTCAGCACAAGCTCACATCAGAGCAACATACCAGGCAGTATGGCTGACTGGCGATAACTCAGGCTCTGAGGTCAAATACACGCCAGGATTCCTCACTCACAGGCTTCATGACCTTGGGCAAGGCACTGGTCTCGGTGAGCTTCAGAGTCTTCACTTAGCAGGAATAATAGAAATCCACCTGGTAGGGTTGGGGCAGGGCTAAGGGATGAAGACGCCTCGTCATAACTGACAGTCAATATAAAGTTATAGCTGGGTCAATGCTGTGAGTGTTTCAATGAGCCCTGACACTTTTTGTGTAACCCTGAGTCATTGAGTTGAGTCCCAAACTCATTGTTAATAAAATGGGACTAATACGATCTACCCCATGAATTGGTTCTTTTAACCAGTATTTATGGGCACCTTCTCTGTTGCAGATGCAGGGGTAATTACTGCGAATACAATGATAAACAATCAAAGCACTGTCCTTCCCTTAATGGAGCGTAAGGTCCCAGGAGAGAGAAGCATTAAATGAGTGTAAATACAGGATGACTACTTACGGTTTGTTCTGTGAGAGAACGGATAGTGTCTATAAAGGGAGAACCTACCACATACTGAGAAATCAGCGAAGGACTTTTAAAAGAAGTGACATTTAAGCTTAGATCTTAAGAAGGAATAGGAGTAACAAAGCAAGGAATGGCGTGAAGAATGTCAGAAAGGACATGTGTGAAGGTCCTGTTGGTGATTCACTCATTTTATTGAACACAGTCAAAGAAGACAGACTGTCCTCTAGGTCCTCAGGATATAGTCATGCAGGGGTGTCAAACTCACTTTCACCCAGGGCCACATTAGCCTCATGGTTGCCTTCAATGCAATTAAGGACTGTATAAATGTAACTACTCCTTAACGGTTCAGCGAGGGCTCAGCGCTGCCACCGGGTAGAAACAAAGTGCTGGGCGGGATAAAACAAGGTGTAGGGCTGGATTCAGCCCACGGGCCTTGTGTTTGCCACCTGTGATATAGTGGTAACAATGTAGATCATTTCAGACTGTGTGTTGCTTATGTTAGTGAAAAAATAAGGAAGAAAATGAATTTGACTCAATTAGCACAGAGCATGACACACATGCAACACTACACATTTCAAAAATAATTAATTAAGATCATTGCAGCAATGATGCCCTGGCTGGTATAGCTCAGTGGACTGAAGTTTGGGCCTATGAACCAAAGGGTCACTGGTTCGATTCCCAGTCAGGGCACATGCCTGGGTTTCAGGCCAGGTCCCCAGTGAGGGGCACTTGAGAGGCAACCACACATTGATGTTTCTTTCCCTCTTTTTCTCCTTCCCTTCCCCTCTCTCTAAAAATAAATAAAATCTTTATTTAAAAAAATCACTGCAGCAATGATAATAACTATAAAAGTAGCAATACATGCTCCCAGTAGAAAAATCAGTTCCACCCATTCAAGGCTAAATACTGTAATTGTGCTTTTGGCTTATGAGGTCAGGGGGACCCTCCAACTTTGTTTTAGAAAAAAACCTCTTTCTCCAGGATTCACACTCAAGTCTGAAGAACCTGATTCCTGTTCATTCTTCCCTTAGATGTGACCACCAGTGGAGGAAGGATTTGACATTAGGGGTGGCATTTGGTTTCTCATCCTTTCCTCCAGTGAGAACAGCGGCAGAGGGGCCCACCTCCCACAGGCCGAGTGTCCCATTTACGGAGGGTGCAAAGGCCACTCGGCAGGGTTGTGACAGCAAAGGTGCTCAGTCTCCCATTTGACCTCTGCGGTTCCCAAAACGTCAGGAGGACAGAGACAGATAAAACCCAAAGGCCAGTGAAGGAATGTGGGTGACATGTAGAAAAGTCTTCTCTGGCTAAGACCATGTCCCCTACGAATGCCTGAGTTGCCACTATAGATAGCTGGCTCTTTGGTTCAGGTAGAACTTTCTTGTAAACATGTGGCAAATGACATTAGGCACCTCATGATCCTATTGGCAAAGAAACACTTTTCGTTACTTAAAATTAGAATTGTAAGAGGCCTACTCCAAGCTTCCCCTTTTTTTGAAGCAATTCAGGTCCATAAAGAGGAACTGACATATCCAAGGTCACACATCCAGACAATGACAGACCCAAGGCAAGACACAAATTTCCCAATTATAATTTCTTCTCTTGGACCATCTGTCTCTGAATCCATATTCTCTAAATCACATTGTTTTCCCAAGTTATTTCTCCACTATTAGAAATTAGGCACCTTCTAAAGCATTAATTCAGGATCTGGTAGCTGGAACAGAAGAAAGAACAAGAGGGAACAAAGGTGTTCAGAATAATTAGCAACTTTCCCTGGTGTGGGTCCCTTCCCAGCGGGCTCTGCCAAGCCTCAGGACATCTCTGGCATCACAACCAGCTGATGACAAGTAGCACAAGCGGTGGCATCTCTAAGACAGTGTCGGGGGCTCAGGGTCATCAAGGCTTTAAGTTTTTCCTGCTGGCTGCCTGTTTCTTCCCCCAAAACGCTCTCCCAGAACTCAGTGCCGTAGAAGACAGTTAGCTGTACCTTTTCCCCTCTGAGTTTCCAAACGTTTTCTCCCGAACCTTCCTGTACCCTCTGAGATTCTAGAAGATGAAGCTCTTTTCTTTGACCAGCAACCTCCGAGAATTTTGTTTCTTGGGAAGTCACACAGTAACTATGGCACTCTTTTTTACTGAAATGTATTTGACACAGAACATTGTGTATGTTTAAGGTGTACAACATGTAGATTGTATACACTCATACAATGCAACATGATTGCCATTGCAGCATTAGCTAGCGCCTCTACCACATCACATAATAATTTTTGTTGTGGTGGGACTAAGATCCAGTATGTTAGCAAGTTTGCTGTTCATAATACAATATTGCTGTCTATAATCACTATACTGTGCATTAGGTTTCCAGGACTTACCTACTAGTTATCAGTTTGTATCCTTAAACAACATCTTCCTTGAAACACACTTTTAAGAAGAAACTAAGCCAAGTTTTTTTTTTTAAAGGCTTAAAGTATGTATATGCTAGCCACTGACTTGCTACCAACTGCTCTTGAACCTGTATACATCTATCTAAATGGCCTTATCTGGGACGGAAGTACCTCATCTTTTTGATAGAGCAGTGGAAAGAACAGAACATAGATGATTTCTTTCGCAAGAGGCAATGGTGAACTCTGGCTGACCCAGTCACCTTGGGCAAGTCCCTTCTTCTCTCTGAGTCTTAGTATCATTGTCTATAAAAACAATTTTTTGTCGGACCTACATGGTGTTGGGTTTGTTTGTTTGTTTTTGCTTTTTTCCTTTTATTAATATCCAAATTTTAAAAGGAATACTTTTCATAAAACTATCCTGACCTCTACTAAAAACTAGAAGAGCTGACTGACTAGATTAATACTCCCACATGACAATCTGTGGCATTCCACAGTGGCCGCCTGATGCAGAAGGTCATTTCCACTCTGCTCCAGTTCCCACCGGGTCTATGGCCTTCAGCTAGGATCATGGTCTGGAACAAATAAGTCTTGGAGTTTTGAACCTGAACTCAGTAGTAAGTAGTTGCACCAAGCCAAAACAAAACAAAACAAAACACCCTATTCTGGTGGAGTTTATGCATTCATCATATATTTTTAAAAATTCATTTGTGAGAGAGGGCATGAAAGAGAGAGAGGGGTTGGGGAGCGGGTCGGGGCAGAGAGAGAGAGATTTGTTGTTCCACTTATTTATGTATTCATTGGCTGATTCTTGCTTGTATATACCTTGACTGGGGATTGAACCGACAACCTTGGCATATTGGGATGATGCTCTAACCAACTGAACTACTTGGCCAGGGCCCATCAAATGTTATTGAATGAGTGTGATATGACTTTTTTTCCTAACACCTCAAATTGTAGCATTCTCATGTTAACTCATTTTCTATACTATGCTTTTACATTCTGATTAAGGTTGCTTGACTCTTTGTACTTAGTATCTCTAATTAGTCCTAGGGTATTTTATTTGCCTCATTTCTAAGCATACTTATTCTTAAAACCCCTTTGTCCATATTACTAATCATGATCTTCCATATTCATCTCAATTTATGTGAGCCTCATCTAAAGTTTCTTAAGCACTTTTCTACCTGTCTCAGGAGTTCTTACACATGTTGAGCCAGTTCACTTTCCTTAAGACTTGTATGTCTTTAAGAAAATAGGTACTCAAAATGCACACAATTTTTTGATTAAGTAAACAGACCTGTAAACACGCATTTAATTTTTATAAACCATCATCTTCTTTCGGTCACTTTTCATGCCAACAGATAAAATAAGTGGTAAGCTCACTGTCTAATCAGTGGATGCTTGCTCATTGGTTTCACATGGAAACTGCCCAGCCAAACTTTGGGGATACCTACAGAAGCATTAGTACAAACCAGGGCAGAGATTACTAGTTTTGCTTCGTGGCGGAAGGAACAGCACGTGGCCTCTCTTTCAGAGATCCCCTGCTAAAGAGTCACTTTGCCACCACGATGCTCAGTGCTAGATTTGTTGTGAGTGGGTTACGGGGAAAGGTACCGAGAGAGTTTCTGAGGAGGGTCCCAGGAGGTCTCTCCTCTCAACTGATCAGATAATGAAGTCACTGGCTGAGGCATTCGGTTCCAACCACGTCAGCGACAGTCAAAAATTCTATCACGTTGCTAAAAACCAACTGCGACTCGGTCATCTGCTTGTCTACGTAGACTGAACAATTTAGTCAATCTGATTATTTCTTGGAGATCCATCATTTGGGGGAACACTGAAACTTGTGAAGCACTCTGTTGTAGATGAAGACTTTCAATTGTTCAAATGCATCCCCACTAGATCCAGAGAGGTCAGCACTGCACCCAATTTTTGTAGCAGGGCAGTTTCCGAGGCCTGCATTCCTTATGCTTCGTAAGGAATAAAATTAATAACATAAAAATGCATTTGAAATTCACTAAATTCCTAGTGGGTTTTTTAAATCATAGGTTTTTTAAAAAGTACAATTGTAATGATAAAGACACAACTGGGGCCTTAAATATCTTGATGTTAAAAAAAAAAAAAAAGAAAGACATCTCTTCTGACTTGGAAAGGCTGGGAGCAAATGATCTAGTTCAGTTGATTCTCAAAGAGAGGTCCCTGGACCAACAGCACCAGCATCGCTTGGGAGGTCGTTGGAACATGTCAGAATGCAAATTCCCAGGTTACTGAGTTGGAAGCTCTGAGTAGACCCTAGAAATGGGCATTTTAACTAATTCACCAAGTGATTCTCATGCATGTCAAAGTGCGAGAATCACTAGTCCAGTCCAATCTGGTTGTGCTGATGAAGTATTGGGTTGGCCAAAAAGTTCATTCAATTTTTTCCGTACTATGGCTCTAGGAGTGCTTAGTTATCTTTAGCTTCATTCAAAACAATTTTGTTAGACTATATTGTGACAACTTTCATATCAGTGTGCATTTAAAAAAACTTTCAGCCCTGGCTGGTGTGGCTCAGTGGGTTGAGTGCTGGCCTGCAAACCAAAGGGTCAGTATGTCGATTCTCAGTCTAGGGCACATACCTGGGTTGTGGGTCAGGTCCCCAGTAGGGGGCGCTCGAGAGGCAACCACACATTGATGTTTCTCTCCCTCTCTATTTTCATTCTCCTCTCTAAAAATAAAAAAAATCTTTTAAAAAATTTAAAAAACTATCAAAACTGGTGGATTTTTGCATAGCAATTTTAGTATTGAACATGGAAGAAGATATGCAACATTTTCAGCATATTATGTTTTATTATTTCAAGAAAGATAAAACGTAACTGAAACGCAAAGATGTGTGCAGTGTATGGAGAAGGTGCTGTGACTGTTCAAAAGTGTCAAAAGTGGTTTGCAAAGTTTCCTGGTACTGCTGGCATTGTGGCCAAATGATCCTTTGCTGTGGGGCCGTCTTCTGCGTTGGCAGATGTTTAGCAGCGCCCCTGGCCTCCACCCATAGAAGCCAGAGAAGCCAGCAGCGGGAGCTAGCCAACATACTCCAAATATCCAAATCAACAAAGTCATTGGTGAAATGAAAAATGTGTCTTTCATTTTATGGGAAAAAAGTCTTGGATTTTTGGCCAACCCAGTATCTAAGGCCCAGGGAAGAAAACGTGACTCTAGTGTTGAGTTGCGAGGACAGGAAATGCTTTTTCTGCCCTTTGCATGGAGCTCTAAAACGCTGTATTGACTTTGGGCCTGCAAAGCATGTGATGTGCTCATTTAGTCATCACTGCTGTTCTATGAATAGTTTTTTATTTCAATCTTACAGATGAGAAAACGCTCGGAGGGAGTAGGGTGCTCAAGGTCCCATTTAATAAGGGGTTGATTTTGGATTAAACTTTTTCAAATTTCAAATTCGGTGTTCTTTTAACCAAACTACAGTACCTGATCCACCTGACCACACCAGAAATTCTCAAAAGGTAGAGACACACCTTGTTTGTGTACGTTTTGTTACATTGAGACACCGTTATAGGGGCTGGCTTGCCTCTTGGGGAAGGAAGAGCACAGTGTTTTGGAAAAAGACTATTTCTGTCTCTATACTTCTGTAGGCACAGTTGATTAAATATGCTACTTTTCTAAACTTGAGCAATAAATGCAAAAACCAACCTATGTCAGATTGGCTGGGAAGGCTATTTTTACTCTTCATTGTTATGTATAAAATGTTTCTCCTTGTTAGACATTTGGGGCTGGGCTGTTGTTTGGATTTTTTAATATTTTAAGTGGTGTTCATTTGTTATATTTGTGACTTCAGGCTACGTTAGCAAGTGGTACAATTTTAGAAATTTGAAAAAAATTTACATGCCATGTGGTAAGAGAATAATATGTTAAAATATAGATTCTCAACATAGAAGTATTGTTTTCCTTCTAAAATAGGCTACTGATAATAGTTATCACTATCAACAACCACAAATACTTCTAGAGCGCGTAGTACCTTCTAAGAACTAGACCAGGCACTCTGTATGACTTCTCCTAAATTCCCATAATAATCTTGTGATGTTAGTCTTGTTATTGTCCCCATTATATCGACGAGAAAACCCACTTTCAGAGATCACATACACTGCCCAGCATGACAGAGCCTATACATTGCAGCTCCAGGACCCACCACCCTGGCGGCTGGACCTAAACCACCGCCGCGTGCTGCTTCTCACAGCGATGACTTCCACTTACCGCCCCCGCCCCCCCCACCCCGTGTAGTTTCTCTGGAGTCCCAAATAAACAGGCTGATAAGTACAGGTCTGCAATATGACCACAACCTACCACTTTCCAGACTTATGTTTATTTCTTTCAGCAGCTGCCATTCAAATCAACTCATATTTCCATACACATTAGCCATTTCCCAACTCCAGGCAACCCTGCCTGTCCTCTGTCTCTGGTAAAACCCTTCCCTCTCCCATCATAACCTATTCCAGGCCAGTCCAATTCTATTCAGTTCCCTGAGGGTTTTGAACTGTGTTGACAATAAAAACAACTAACCTGATCTGTGGTGCCCACTCCTAGTGGTAGGGACTGTGTCTAGGAAGCCGGCAGTAGTGATGTGGGGTGGCAATGGCGATACTCTGGTTTCTGACCTCTGTACTGCTTCTATGCAGAAGATGGCAGGACCTTCCTGGATGGGCATGGCTGAGGTAGTGTTAGAAAGTATAGTGAAAAAGCTGTCCATCTAGGGAGAGGATAGGGGACCCAAATTCAGGCCACAAAGAGTGACACAAACATTACATTTTGAGGTTCTGTGTTGAAGTTTCTCTTGAATGTCCATGGCCCTTGTCTCTACCACTCAATTGGCACCTGTAATTATTATCTTGTGTTGTTGACACTTTCCTTATGCATCCACATTATACTTCACTTTTTAACTGAACATGAGGATAAAAGGAGTATTTTAATGTTAAAAATTTTTTAGAAATCAATGAAGCGACTGGGCGAGTAGGAAAACGGGCAGAGGCTGTTCAAAGAGACAACACGGAAAGATGCTCGGCCTCAGGTGTATTTGAAGAAAAGCAAATTAAAATTGGCCTGATGTTTTTCACTTAATTGGTAAAATACTTTAAATATAATAGTCACTACTGGAAAAATTGTGGCAAAATCATCTACTCCTGAGTATGTATGTACAGTAGTACCACCCATAGGTAATATCAGTCTCTTTTTACTTTCTGCATTTAAATTTTTTTCAACTACAGTTTACATTCAGTATAATTTTGTATTAGTTTCAGGTGTATAGCATAGTACAAATAACATAAATAATCTATCAATTCATCCATATATAACTGACTAAATACCAAATACCTAACTAAATCCTTCCTCTAGGAAATGACATTAGAAAGGTTGTAGGCAAACTCGAAAGCAGAGGTGGCATGTGATCAGTTCCCTATTTGGAATTCCAGAAGGTGACTTCCATGCTGGTGCAGGCAGAGCAATGGGGTGACCACAGAAAAGCATGCACAATGGTCCTGGAGGAGCAGGATGGAGGGGCTGTTTAGCTCTCCAGATCTCCCTCCATAGCCACCTCAGCTTCCTAGGGCTCACCTCGTACTCACAGTGCCTTTGCACAGGTCACCTGTGGACACAGACAGGGTGGTGAAAACTTGAACCACGCAACGTGCATATGCCCGACCGACGTCAAGAGAGATGACACTCTACCTCCCTGTTCCAGCGCTTATATTACAAACAATGTCCTTTCGCAGTCTATTTAATGTCACGTTTTCTGCATATTTGTGCTTTTAGTTCTGATACCGTTATTTAAAATAACCCCCTCCCCAAGCACAAAAGTGTTGTCTTCAATCCCTCAGCACAAGAGGGGAGGGCTGTGCTGTGTCTTAGGACGAGCTGAGAGCCAGTTGATCCTTTCCATGGGCCTTGGGCCCTTCCATGGGGCCTCTGTAAGAACTGAATAGACCCCACCACAGAGGCTTGGTTGGTAGGGGTGAACAGGCAGCCTAATTCAGGGGCTGGATGGAGGATGCGCTCAGATTTAAGATCTATTGCACCAGCTAGAGGGGAGATGGTCCAAGAAAACAAGCAAGTCTGCCTGGGTCCTGGCCCAGCTGGACACACCTTCTTGAATACCAGTACATAGAACCAGGAGCCAAACTAGCCAGAGACCCATGAGAACCCAGAAAGCAGCATAAGGATCTCTCCCTGTCACCATGAAGTCTTGACCTTTGACACACCAAAGGCCTTCCTGGGGAACAACAGGGGGAAACCCCCAAAAGACAAACCATCCACCTAAATGAGATGAAATTCATTACAGATAGACTTTTTCAAACTAAGAAACCATCTTAAATCAAATAGGCACTTCTCAACAGTGACTCGGCAAGTGTTTCAGTTTTATTTCCTTTCCCCTACCCCACCGTCCCTCCCCACTACCAAGCACAGGGGTGGGGTGGGGTGAGGACTTACTGGAGAATAAGGTGAGTCATAAAAAAGCTGCAGTTCCTTATACTTTTGAGTGTATCATAAAAAAATCAGAAATGCCACCATAATTCTGTGAAATATTTAAAGGGAAGAAGGCTACACATGCTAACGTAAAATTATGTCCATAATGTATATTTTAAATTTTAAAAAGCCAGTTTCAGGGTATTATATATAACATATATTAAATAACCTATAAATTAAAAATACAGCCATACACACATATTTCTCATAAATACATACAATATTTCTGAAAAAATGCACAGAAAAATGTCTTTAAGATACTTTAGACTGTGAGTTTAGTAAAGGCAAGGACTGTATCTTTTCCCTGTGTTTGCTCTGCCCAGAATGCTGTCTTGCATGTATCACATACTTTTTAAATATCTGTGGCATGAACAAAGGAATTAGTAGGTAACTGAATAAAAATGAGAGGAGTGTCGTGAGGCTTTTTAAAATAATTTTACATCCTCTGTTGGCACCTGATAATGTAAGCACCTATTACATTCAGAATTTTAAAAATCTGTTTGTTCTTCAAAGGCTGCTAAGCGTCTGCCCTGACTGGTGTGGCTCACTGGGTAGGGCATTGTCCTGGTTCGATTCCTAGTTGGGGCACATGCCTGGGCTGTAGGCCAGGTCCCTGGCTGAGGGTGTGAGAGAGGCAACCAATAGATGTTTCTCTCTCACATTGATGTTTTTCTCCCTCCCTTCCTAAAAATAATAAATAAAAGCCTTTTTTAAAAAGCTGCTAAGCCTCTTTCAGTGCCATGATGATATTCTCCATTCTCTAGTAACCATTCTATCTGCTCATACTCAATTTTCTAACCCACAGAGATGCACAGTGGGTCCTCTGAAATCATGTTTATCGGTTGGGATTACACTCTGACTGGTGCTCACCTGACTGTGGAGATATTGGAAGTGGCCTAGGCTGATCTGATTTTCTCCCTTGTAAATGTAAACTTGTATGTGCCCGAGATATTAAACATCAGAGTCACCGCACAGCTGGAATCAGAAGTTGTGCACTTTGGGTTATGGATGGGCTTTGAGTAGCAAAACAAGCCAATCGTGGGGCAAGAAGGCTGAGCAGACAGGTAGCAAGAAACCTGGGAGCCGTCAGAGGCACAGGGAATACTCAAGCTCCTGATATAGTCCTACTTTTATTTTCTTTTTGAGGGCCAGTTGCATCTCTACTCTTAGGTCCCCCAAGATCCCCTTTTATATTCATGACAAAATCACCAGCTACACAGCACAGGCTGGTTCCTGTTAACGACCACTGTAGAACTCTGACCAATGCATCTCCCCGTTGCCTCAACAATGAAGACCAAGCACTGAGGGCCCGTAAACAAAGCCAGACAGAAGAGCTGTCAAGATGCGGCCCTCTGCACCCCCTTCTCCCCTGTTCCCTTACACACTCCCTTCCTGCACTGGCCGGGGTGCTCTTCCACCCTCTTCGTCAGGCGACATCGGCTCAGCTCAGGATTCATTTCTTTGGAGAAGCTCAGTGCGGTTACTGTCACCACCACATCTGGGCAGGGACCCCAGCGTGCTCCCCTTTACAAGGGGGGGCACTCCTCATGTTGCACATTAGTCTTCCCCATATTCCACACTCCTGCTCGACTGCAGCTTCCTCGAGGGTGGAATCCTCTCCCATTTACGGCTCCATCATCAATATTTCATGTGCTTAGTGCCTCTGACACCCAATAAATCTTTACTGAATGAACTACATTTTTTGTATCCACATCCTATAGAATCTTAGATTCTGATGTATTAGAAATTCCATATTTTATTTATTTAAAGTATCTAAGCAAATGCCCCCAAAATGAAAAATTGGCCAACCGGACACTTTTCTAGGCCCTAGAGTCCAAACCAAACCGATGCAGGTAGAACTGGTTGGTGGGCAGCGACCACACATGGACAGAGATAACCCGAAATGCACCAAGCTGGAGAGGGCCAGGGGAGCAAGCTGACTGGGGTTTATTGGAAACCGTCATACGACAAGCACACAGGAACAGCAGCTCTCCTAATCACAGGCTTTCGTGGCTGAGAGGAAATCCTCTTGAATCCAAAAGGTAAAAATGACAAAAAAATTCTCTCAAATCAAACTAATTCTTTCCTCCCTGCTTTAACTAAGTTGTTGCACTTTTTTATCTTTTTCATGTACCACCTCATGGAAAGATGTTTTCTAATCCACTTTATCTTTCTGGTTTAGAGAGGAGGAAATGCGGATTCAGATGAAGTGATGTGACCCAGGTCAGAAACGCCAATTAGCAGCTGAGCTGGGACTAGAATGCCCTGCTTTCAGCTTCCTTCTTTGATCCCAACTTGTTTCCATCATGTTTTATCGAGAGTCTGCAGCTCCAGCTCAGTGCCCTCTTAGCCCCTGAGCCCACCTAGAATTTAATTGTGCAGGCTTGCCGCCCGCTAGCCCCTGGATAGCAGAGGTATGTAAAAGCCCAAAGAAATTGTATTGGAATCGGATCTCACAGGCAAAAATCAAAATGACATCAGCTACAATAAATAACCATGGTGTAATCTTGGAGGAAAGGTTGGCTGTGTCTAGAGTGAGGTCAACTTCTGGCATCCATGGGAAATAAATATCAGGCAGCTTATCTTTGTGAAAGCAGGGGACTATAAAAACACAATTGCCAGAACGGGAGAGAATTGAAGCTGATTTCCATGGCAACAAAAGAGTTACGTGGATAAAATACGGGCCCATAAAAATCTACGTAGGCTACATTAAAGGGAGAAAAATGGAAAATAAGCAACAGGAAACTGGCATTCATCAAAGATCTCCCGAAAGGGGAGGTGACCACCAAGACTTCTGGAGTCCGGGCATCAGAAGGGACAGTGCTGGCAACCAGAGCGCCCAGATCTGGTCCCTGCCACCTGCAAATGCCTCTGTGGTCAGGGTCCCTCTGTGCCAGTGTGAGGGGGACTCTTCTTTTGTCACTTGGGTATTTTCTGCAGCAAACTTTTATACACTCGTTGGGTCTCTTGGTGAAAGGTTTGGGGTGAGGTTATGAGACACCTTAATAATGTTGGGGACCTCTCAAAACTGTCCCTTTTCTCTGTTCTCCTACCCTTGTCTCAGTGCAGTCCCCCTGTTGCCTTCCTGCTCAGGCTCTTTCCCACTCAAGTATGTTCACTGCGCTAGTGGATTTATTATCTAAAACCAACCCGAGTCTGAATTCGCCTACAGCTCTATGTTTCCCCACTACTAACCTCCTTAGCATGACACCTAGCTCTTCATATTGGAGCCCTGACATGGTCTCCGTCTAATGTCATGTCCCTAACACTCACAATCTGCCTTTTCCCATCATCTCATGTTCTCTTGGAACACCAGAACTTTGCACACGCTATTTTCATCATCTGCATCGTCTGTCTCTCCATGGTCCTCCACCCCTCTCCTCCCTAGCTTTCCCTCAGGTGGAGTGGGAGTGCCTCCTCCTGGAAGCCTCCACTGATTGCTCCTCTCCCTTTCTTGGCCCAGATGTCCCTGAGAAAACGCTCCCTTGATACTCTGCACACACTGATTACAAATGCTTATTGCACGACACTGCAATCGCCTGCTCACTTGCCCATCTCCCCTGTGAGGCTGTGAGCTTCTCGTGGTTTATCTGTCGTCACAGCCCTAGTGTCTGGCGCACAGCACACATACTGCACGTATTATGGACTGAACAGAACTAAAGATAAATATCCCCCACGAGTGTTTGCCCAGGTTCGTGTTGCATGTCATTCCTAATTTGAAGCTCCTTTGCTTTAATAAAATCCTCATTCACTCTTAAGCGGTTTAAACAGTTAGAAAGTTCTTTCTCATTTTCACATTTTTGGTTCATGTATTACAGCCTTTATATAACTTTATATTACTTTGTGTTTCATTCATTAGAATTTCTACAACCTCTAAACAAGCTCCTAAAGGTCTTTTCCTGTTACTCAATTGCTCAGAAAAGAAAATTTACGGAACATGGAATTAAATACTCTGTGTGTCCTTTCGGTGTTTATCCACCACCGGGTGCTGCCTCTTAGATTAGTCTGTATCTACCGAGAACATGAGCGAAAGCAGAGAAACGAAAAGATCAAGAGAAAAGAAAGCCCATAACCACACAAAGTCTCACATGCAGATGTTCACAGCAGCTTATTTGTAACAGCCCCAAATCAGAAACAGCCCAAATGCCCATCAAAAGGTGAACGGATAAACAAACTGTAGTAGACCCATATTGTGGAATACCACTGAGGAATACAAAGGTAGAAACTATGGATACACGCAACAAAACAAATAATCCTCAAAATAATGTTAAGTGAAAGGAACGAGGCAAAAATCTCCATTTATAGAAGATTCTAGAAAATGCAAACTAATCTATAGTGACAGAAAGCAGTTCAGCAGTCATTTGGTGTCGGGGAAGATGGTGGGCAGGGAGGGAAAATTACAGAGGGGCATGAAGAAATTTTGGAAGGTGATCAATGTATTAATTATCTTGATTTGATGAAGGTCTTGCAGGTATATACGTATATCAAAACTCAACTGTACACTTTAAGTGTGTGCACCTTATTATATGTCAGTTATCCCAGAAAGAAGGGAGGGAGGAAGAAAAGGAGAGAAGCAGAACATCCGTTGAAGTAATGCAACTACAATGTTGCCTACAGCAAAAGTAACACTCTAAAAATATGCTTACCCAGGGATACACATCCCAATGTGTGATTAAAAAATGGAACCCGGTGGCATATTTCTGTTCTCTAATCATGCAGGAAGATGCTGACAGGACTGTAACTTGAGATGCTAACAGGTATAAAGCAACAAACTATTATCACCTTCCAATGCCTATTTCTCTTTGCACCTTGGCAACACCCCAAAGACCCAGATGGTTCTCCATCACAGAATCAAGCAGATACTTGAAGAAGCTCTAAAACATGGGCCCAACATAATTTAGTTTTTTTTTCCTGTTATCCTTTCTCTGCTATCTAATTAAAACACTCTACATCATGTCATGCCAGACTTTTCTGTTTTCTTAGTAATCAATTCTCTTTTACAACCTCTGTACAAGCAACTACATAGATTATCATCTACTTTGCATATGCAAATGCTCAATTTATAAAGATAATTAAATTACTTGGAGAGCCCTACTCAGCTCAGATTCCATCTCCTTCCAGAAAGTGGTGTTCTGCTGTCTTGTCACTCTCCTGCTCCCGTGCACAGGAGAGGGG